>CAAKHC010015279.1:0-11119 GCA_901007825.1 Macroramphosus scolopax
TGGCTATAAAACAGATGAGTGAACTTTGACCTCTGTGCGCTCACACACACACACACACACACACACATGTACACACATTTTTCAAGGATGGGAACGTTTCCATAATTGTCCACTTCTTGTTTGTCTCTTCCGTCTTTTCCGTCGTTCCCATCCGTTCTTCTCTGGGAAAAACGCCGTCGTTTACATTCTAAAACCCAGATTACAAATTAAGGGCAGATAATGACTCACAGGATTAGTCTGAAATGTGTGTTATTGTGTGCTTTAGCTCGTGTAAGTGTGTTTTCTTTACGTGTGTTTACATGCGTGGTCGGAGCGCCGCGGGGACGACCCGACACGGCCATGGACAGAAGCAGAGTGGGCCTCCAAATATTGACTGAGTGTTACGTCAGGGTTCACATGCAGGGTCAGACCTCACAAAACCTTAGTGGTCCTTTAAAAACCCAAAATAGCCCACGACTGCATTCCTGTCTCACTTTTGAGACACACAAGCCAGACGTTACAGCCGACTGACTGTTGAGAGAGAGGGAGTGCTTTCACCTTATCAGTGCTGCATGTGTGCGTTTAAAGAAAAGAGCTACTTATTACATAATGCTGAATAATCTGATATATTCTGCAGTAATTTAATGTGATGGAAGTACAATTAACCTTAAGGGGGAAACCCCGTTGTCATTATGAGGCCAGACTTCAGTCCCGGCGACCTCACGTCACAAATTGCAGAGGTCGTTAACACAGCAGCAAATCCACAAGTGCAACGGTCCAGGATATAATCCCTGATGGTGCTTGGAAAATCCCCACATTGTTGATCGTAATCAAAGCTCAGGTAATGAGCGGTTGTTCCCGCTACTGGTACATTCTTAGAAACAGCAGCTGTGGTTCATGTAGCACCATAAACACCAAATAATTTGCAGTTACAACAGGGAATGCATGTAAACATTACGCGTTTCCCACGAGTGCCGATAAATACCTTAAACTAAATGTTTTATTCCGGCTTCCTGGACAAAAGGCAGAACATAACGCACACGCACACGGTGAGCGAACGTATCCTGCTGTATTACGGGGAATATAAACATGTGCAGGTAACAGAGGTACAGATTGTATAACTGTTAGACCCGTCATATTTGATTTATGAACAACCAGTCCGATCACTTGCAACTTGTTAATGTGACTCACTGTAGAAAAGCTTAAAAATAGTTGCACGCAAAACAACTGCAGGAGGGAGCATGCTTGGATTCCTCAGGGCTGTGTCACTGTGGTGGGTTGGCATCCAAAATACAACCAAACTTTTATACTTCGTAACAATCGTTTTGGCGCTCGCATGGTTTTGTGTTTTATTCTCCTGCTTTAACTTTAATCCCTCAAAGAAGCAACAAGATAATCATTAGTTCGTGTGAGCAAACAACAAATTACAGACTGTTTGTGCTCCGTCTGACACAAAGGTTTGGACTTGTTAGATCATGTCCATTCATCGCTCTCACTCTGATGATGGAGGAGGACAAAAATGTCTGTGAGTAGTTTTCACTGGAATATCATTAGAGGACTCTCCGCCTTCGCCGGTCTGTGGTTTTCCTGCTTATCGGGGTGTTTGTGAATCGAACGCCGACGCTCGTTGTTGGAGAGGACAGAAGCATCTATGCCTGCAGGCTGCACATATTTCTCAGATTTGATATCTCCCCCCTGCACCTGCAAGACAAAAGGGCTTTAATGACGGGTGAAGCAGCTGGGAGATGATCTCCAACACCATCTCTTTGCACGCTGTCGATCGCTCAGGGCATCGGAACATACAGTACAAATTATCATGCAAGCACACAGGCATTTTGTGTGATTATGACTTCTGCAGAGCGGCTTTGTGCATTGCATTAATGCCTCCATAGGTGGTAAGAGAGTGTTATTATCTCTGTAGAGTCTGCAGGAAACTGCTTATCGTCTGTCATTTCGGAACAGCAAACAAACACCTGCATCATGTAGTCGCGGGTCACTAAAAGCTTTGCTGACAATCGGATTTGAAACTTCTCAGGTGCTTGGGTATAATCTAGATGAATCACTAAGAAAATAACCTCCCCATCCTGGGTAATAGAAAGAGCTTCCTTTCCCTTCATCGCCATGGAGACAGACATCTAACTATCCAGTTGTAAAAATCGGTACGTGATCCGCTCCAGTAGATCACAGAGACGAGTCACATTAATGATTATACAGTCAAGTCATCTGGAGATTCATTGTTGCTACATTAGGATTGTGATTCTCAGGAGTTGAAGCTGTTCCACCCTGGTTCACATTTATAATCAGAGTGTCCTTGGCAGAGATATTCCCAACATCTCAACACGGAGGTCCGTGAATGAGCAGCTTTGAAGGCGAGCCAGCAGAAGATGGGAAACTCAGTTGCATAATTATTCGTTTTAACTTGAACCCGTAAAAAATGCATCCAAATACAAATTCCTGTTTGTCTGAGGGACGACTGCACAGACAACAGCCAATAGCTGTTCACCTCGGCGAACCTTTCATCTGCCGACCGTGTTAAATGTTCCTCGGTGCACCTGAACCTGATGGTATCTGTGTTTTTTTAGAGTTCTGATCTTTTTCCCCCTTGTGACTTGTTTCAGTCCGTATCCGTGTAAAGAATGATAAATGCCTGTGAGAGGATACACATGGGAATAGCAGAGGATCCTCCTGATGAAAAGCATCATGTCCCTACGACGATGATCAGACTGTCTGGCTCTGTCTTTGTCTGTCTGACTCACTGTCATCACGGTCATCGAAACCTTCCCCTCGTCTACTGTCCCCGTCCGAGCTTCCGTCCGGGGCCTCGCACAGCTAAGCCTTACCCGGCTTTCTCACGGCTGTCAGCACTCAGCGAAGTGATACACACAGGCGCTGACGTCCTTTTAACATCTTCTAAGTTTTCCCACTGCTTGAGCCAATAAACAAACAGCACGATAGACGATTCTAGATGCAGCCAAAACTCCTTAACCGCAATAAGGTGCAAATATCCTTGAATGTTTGCTCCACCGTGGAGGCTGTGTTTTCATTAACGTCTCTCTGTTAGCAGGACTGTGCAAAAACAACTGTTACAAATGGTTGAATCCATTCTCCAGTCATATATGATGGTTTGTAGACAAGCCAGTCATAATCGGTTTGCATACAATCGAAGGCCTTGGAATACGTCTGTGCTTTCGAGTTATTTAATATAAAATCTTCCCAAATAATCAACTGGAAGAATGTAGAGAAAAGACAGTGTTTAATCTCTGATGTCACGGTTCGTAGAAATCCGAGTGCAATCCTGACATTTCCCTTAAACTTTCCATGAAGACATTTTTGATGCAGTCCAACACCATCATCTCGCCGGGGTGTTCTGAAGTGGAACTAAGTGCCAGCAGCTGAAGCTGCTGTGGAAAAGCAGCGATGCTGCTGCAGAGGAACCGTCTCCGATTCTGGTTGCAATTACGTGATTTACAATCTGTCCTTTCTTTCGCCGGGTGTCTGGGTTTCTTCTTCCTTCCTCCCCTTCTCCTCCATCTTTCCTCCTCCGACTGCGAAGTGGATGTCAGTGGACCTGTCGGCTGCCAGTTCACACAAACTTGTTTGTTAAGTACACACTGCAGCAGTGTGCTCTGAGGAACACACTTCCAGCTTGGCACAGGCGCTGAACTCAATCAGGACGTGGAAAAAAATGCATGCGACCACAGAAGAAGAAGGAAGTAGAAAGTCTTTCTTCCCCTCCAAACCATCCAATGTAATAATAAAAGTGTCAGATGCTCCGTCGTTGCAGAGCTTTATCTAACAAGCATGAGTTATCCTGTGAACTGGAACCTCTTCAACGACAGCTGCATGAAAAGGGGGTGACATGTGTGATCTGTTATCTTGGATTCAAATTAAAGCGATGTGTCCTGCAGGCACTTTTTCCCTCAAATCCCAGTTTAGTGGTCCAGACTCCAGAGATTGAGCACAGAGTTCTCCAACAGGGTGAAGACATACTTGCTCACTATCAGATGCAGCCTAATTGCTCTGAGGTTATTGTTGTGTAAGAACTGCTTTGGTCGTATGAATGTTGTTTACCTAAGCAGCTTTGCCCCAGTTATTTGGTCATCCAACAACCGTGATGATGTCACATCAATTTAGCCTAATTATAAGTAAATTTTAGGATGAATTGAATATTACTTAAAATATTACATTCACTCTGCTCTTCAGGATCTCCAACACCCGCTTTGCTTGGCTCCGTCAATTAGGATTAACATTGGCTGGGAAACAATGTTCAAGGAAGTAAAGATGCTGTGTCCCAGAAGAAAAGATGTAATTCCCTTTAGCAACTTAAGTGTCGTTACATAACGGGCCTAATGTATCACAGGAGCTGGAGAAAATCACAGCATTACAGCGAAGAATGTACAAGTACGCCTTTGATCCCGGGAGGCTGCCTCCGAGAGGAATGAAGGCTCCCGGCACAGTCAGCACTCAAACGGAGACTTCCTCTCCGAAGTTATCCACTAACCTTTAATCACTCTTGACTGTGACCTCGTCGTTGTATGAAAGAAACAAGTCTTATAAGAGCAGGCAAAACATGAAAACAAAGATAATTCTTAATTAGATAACAAGATTAGCATTGTTCACTGACCCGTATTAAGAGCTCAGTAATAATGATCCAAATTCAGTTTACTTTTCTTCTAAAGGGATTATTGAGCCTGTGCGGTATACGGAAGAATAAAATATTTATTGAACCTGGAAACCTAGAGGATGTGGAAATAAGAGACATCTTTAATTGGTCCGGGCTGGTGGTCCTTTGTGGTTCACTAAATCCTCGATATCTAATGATTAACCACTTGGGGGCAGCGTAAACACTTATATCAACATTGACTTAGACGTGCGTGCGTAAGCGTCTGACTAGATTAAATTGACGTCATTCCTTCCACAGGCTCCGAAATGTCAGGGTCAACAGACAGATGGGGGCCGTATTGATCCAAAGCGTCCATCTCCCTGTCAGGTCGTGCACGCAAGAGGGAGAGCGACCAGGATTTTGTGTTCGTTCACCGTCAGCAACACCGACCGCTCGCACATGTGAAAAACCATGACACACAGATCCCGGACGGCGAGCCAGCAGATAGTAGTCTTTGATGTATTATTGAGCCTCCTCTGGCTGGAGGGTCAGAAATCCAGATCTGACAGAGCGAGGAAGTCAATCCGTGGCTCCTGAGGAGTTGATGTCTTGCCCAACGATGGTTGAACAGAGACGATGCCATGACCTGGACCTTGTGGAATATACATAGGAATACTACTCTGTTATTGATTCATAACGCCTAATTTGCTGAATTACGTAATAGTCTGCTATGATTAACTCTAATGAATCAGCAGGTGAGAGGACAGCATGACGCGGAGCAGCACAAGTCATTTCTGTTTCCTGCTCTGATTAATTCTTCGCAGGTCATCTGTCTCAATCACAGATTTCTCTTTAGTCATATCCAGGTTTAATCAAGTTGTGTCGTCAATGAATATGATTTGTCACCGATGGCTGATTGTCTTTCGAAAGGACGTCAAAGGGAAAGATTTGTGACTTTTTCCTGGATCTAACAGTCGTCCTTCTGCTGAGCAGACCTGGATACGTGCAGGCCCCCGTGGGGCATCAATCTGCAACTCTTCACTTCAACTCGTCCACTTTAAAGGAAAATACAATAGTTACGTAATTTTATTTTTTCCATACGGACACTAATTTCTGGCAAATTTGCAGATCATCAGCTTGCTTTCCTTTGAATCCACTTATCACTGCACCAAAACTTGGACAGCTATAATGTGATTTCCCCTTTCTGAGGTTCCGGTCCATTTGCTCCTAATTTAATGGTTTAGTACATCGTGTTCCCAGTCTGCTCGGTTCACGTTGTTCATGATGGTAGAAGTCACGTTTCTCTCAACACTGGAAAATACTACAATGGAGTAATTTTTATTTAAGGTATGGAATTGCTTGTTTAACTCTCATTGTGCTATTGATTATTTGTTTATTGTTACTATGGAGCTGTAAATGGCCCAGGGATGACACGACAATGTCAGTCAGTAGTTCACTAGGACATTGATCCTTTGACATTGGATTACTCAACAAGTACAAAGTGAAAGTGGTTTGACAGTATTTTGCAATTAGTCAAGGAAGTACTTTTTGCAAAAATATTAATCTCATAAGCTACTTATGGAAGAATTTCCATTCTTATCCTACCTCAAAGTCAGGGAACAGGGCGCATTTGAGTTCACTATTTGGGACTTGGTCAGAAACGATAAGGCTAAGAAGGACAAGACCAAGAACTATAAGGCCAAAAACCATAAGGCCAAGAACTATAAGGCCAAGAAGGATAAGACCAAGAACTATAAGGTCAAGAACCATAAGGCCAAAAACCATAAGGCCAAGAACTATAAGGCCAAGAACCATGAGACCAAGATGAATATGGCAAAGAAGAATAAGGCCAAGAAGGATAAGACAAAGAAGAATAAGGCCGAGAACTATAAGGCCAAGAAGGATACGACAAAGAAGAATAAGGCCAAGAACCATAAGGACATGAACTTGAAATAATCAAAAGTCTTTGGTTGCATGAGGCTCCCCTTAGTTTTGCTTAAATGCATTGAAATATACTCTAGTTACATAATTACCCTTTAAAAGTAATTGCATTGTTTTGAGGCAGTCACAATGAGCCTGCTACTCTGTACAACTAGCCACAGGAAATCTTTTCTAGTAATCCAATGTCAATTTGCATGCTAGTTAGCTAACAAGCTGCAGCAAGGAGCAGCGATGTTGGACTATTAGTTGACGACAGAACCTTGAATAAATGCACATCTGACCCGAGTGCAGACATTGAACCTCCACCTCCAGAGCTCAAACGTCATGCTCCTTTCAATCAAAAGAATTTTGCTGCTCAGACAGACTAACTGAAATATACTTTCGTTTTCAATAAGTCATGTAATTTCTTTGCACACATGAAATACACAACTGTAGACCAGGTCAGTGTCTGATCGTGCAGATAAATGGGGTTACCAGGACTGAGACTTTTATATATCTCAAAGGAGAGCAATTTTCAAGTTATTTACCAGAAATTCTTCTCCCATTTTCTTTTTTTTCCCGCTGGTGCTTTAAGCCCAAAGCAGAAGGCTTTGCGGTTGTGTCTGTCCACTGTTATGGAGTGATAATGAGGCTGTTAAATATTTTAGAGATTGGGGTTTAATTGCTGTTGTAATTTGCTCAGTGAGTAATGTGTGATGTAGTAGGTATTCTGTTATATTGCCATTCACCTACAATTACAATTGAGGATTATGACTGGTAAATATCGGAGATAAGCTCTGGGGAGTCTAAATCACTTACCAATTACCATTTAAGCCCATTCAAACTGATATTTTTCCTCTTTATACATGAAGACCGGGCCCTCAGTACCACGCATCAGTGCTTCTGATCCGCTGCTGCCTTGCCCGCATCCTGAATCTTGAGTTCTGTTGTGTCATCGCTGTCCATCTGGTAGATTCCGTCTTCCTAAAAACAGCCTCAGGTAAAATGGCTCAAAGCTTATGTGCCAGACAAAGATATCTTGGATGTGAGTCAGCTGCTGTGTGGAAATGTCTGATCTGGACCCAGCGGAGCGTCGGAGGAGGAAAACAAACAAAGGAAAAGCATGAATCATCCTTTGTAATAGCAGTAACCAAATGTTGATGTTAGGCATAATGAGCCCATTTGTCCCGTTTGTTATGGACGACGGATCAAAAAGGAAAGCGGGTTGCTTTCAGACATATGAGGCTGAGGCATGGAGACGTGTCCTGTCATTGGATTTATGATAAGACCTGGACACGCTAAGATCAAAGTGAAGGCTTTGAAGCCCTTTTAGAAATAGTGGCCAGACTGTGTAATTACAACTACGACGTCAATTACGTGATCAATGATAAAATGTCTTCTGGTGAAACGCATCCTTTCCTTCAGCAAGAAAACAGTATAGAACTACTTTCCACAACCAAGCAAACACATCTACTTTCCATGTGCTGAGATAATTGACTGTGGGTTCGCTATATGGAGCCTAAAGCAGGAAACTGACACTCTGCTATCAATAGCCGACAGACTCGGGTTTGTTTGGCGCTGAAGTGGGTGGCCTGAGCAGGTCGCCGCTGAGGACCATGCAGTGTGCGTTGAGCTCTGAAGCATGTGTGCAGATGAGAGCACTGCCAAGCACCACAGTCAGGAGATAAGTGTGTATGAGCTCACACACAGCATTAAACCTGCCGTCCACCTGTATACACAACGTTTGAGTCCGATTTTAGATTGTCAGTCTTCATAATGAGATATGATTTAGTTGTGGCTACCAAAGTGAGACTGGAAGCCATAAAGTAGTGGAATTTGAGTTTGGCAACAACATGAGCAAAGCAAGAACAAAATTGGATTTCCTTTCTGGAAAATCTACAGAGTTCCGTCAACGTGATAACGATATGAGCAGGAATTTGACCAGCAGAAACAGACAAAGTAAGCTCGGAAGGACTGGAACTTACGTTTTTTGGAGTTCACAGCAGTTACAGTACATTGGATAATAGGGGTCAGCCGGAGTAACAAAACAATCATTAGATCCAAATGTCAAGTGGAACCAGTCAAACCGAAGTTCTCGTCCATAAACGCCCAATGATTCTATGACTTTTTCTGCAGGACTTCTTCTTTTGCCCTCTGGGCTGTCAATCGCTGGATGGTCACAGTGGCACAACGGCACAGTGAGTCCAACTTTTTCCTGCAATGCAAAGTTTTCTTTGCACCGGTGCGTGTAAATGTGCATATGCTCGTTTTTTTTTTTTGCACTCGCACTGACGTTGTGTTTGCTTGTATGAATGTATCCGCTTATGTTTCCACTGCGTGACAACGGGAAGGACTGTTTACTTTTTTGAAAACGTCCAACGAGGTCACGCCGAATTTGGCAGGGACTTAATGTTTGGTCCGCTTTCCACGCGCTGAACTTGGCCGCCCCTCACCGGCAAAAAAAAAATGGAAAAGGTGCACGCGGACAAACTCTTGAGATCGTCAGCGACTGTCAAAAAAGAAATGAAACAAGGACTGTTTCATATGTCTCCGGCCCAAACGTGGCTCCACTTACTGTCAGAGGAGTTCCCTCAGTTCACATGATGAATTGAAGAGAGACCGGTTCCACTGACAGGGGACGTTTGGAGGCTGCTGTTAAAACAGTTTTCCTCACCCAGAGAAGAGAAAGATCAAAGACATGAGTGACAGGAAGAGCAGACTTCCCTGCTTACTGAGTAAATGCAGGGAGCTCTTTCTTTATGAAGGGATGATTAGGTTGTGCCGGACTCGGTCATCTGAATCAACACAAGTTCCTATAGTGACCTACATAAGATCTCCACGTGTTTGTGTGACTGAGGGGTTTGTTTTTAACCTGTTTTGAGGAGAAAGTCTGGAGGCCTGTTGAACCTGTTTCCCATTCGATCGGGTCGAAATGAAAATCATTATCCCCGTCAGTGCTCAGCCAGGGACTCGTGAGAACCTCCTCACCCCGGGCAGCTCCCTGCAGTGGTGGTCGGCCCACAAAGCCATTTAAAGTCAAACGCAGTAAACAACTTCACACCAGCCATCAGGCACAACCAAAACATTCACGTTGCCCTCAGACGGGTGTGAGCGGTCCTCATCCAAAGTTAATCATCCGACCTTGTGATTTCAAATGTTGGCATGTGTGCGTGAGCGTGGAGAAGTCTCAATGTAAGTCAACATAAACAGGAAACACTGGTTTCCTGCTACATGGAGATTACTGGTAGAGGAAGTTATATCTCAAATGATGACGAGCGCAGCGAAGTGTTTACAATATTCAGCCCATAAATGCTGAGTCAAATACAAAATAGAGTAGATAGAAATGTCAGTGGCATCTTAAAGATCACTAAAGTGGAGGACAAGAGTTAACGTTCTGTTGCTTCTTTTATGCACTAATTTCTGAATTACACTCGATGACCTTTCAGAGAAACACTGAATCATGGATTGTTATCAAGTTTGAAACCGCAGCTCTAAAGATTTCCACCTCCGAGCTGCTCTAATCAATAATGTTCTGATTCTTGAAGGTCAAATGACCTCATGGAATGTGAAAGTCGGAGATAGTCATGAGTTCCTTAGCTCAGTTATGGCTGACATTTCTGCTGTGGTTCACTCTTGCAACTCGCAGCGATCTGAAACCTGCCAGTTTGGAATCGCACTCGCCGGACAAGGACAGTGCATCGTTTCCATAGCAACACCTCCCAATACTTCTGACAGAAACAAGATTCAAAAACGTACTCTGCAACGTGACATTGATCCTGCACAGGTGTTCCTCCAGCATGTTAATTCTCTCTTCGCTCCATCCAGATGTTTGGAGTTTGATTTCCACCAACTGATTCTCTTTGACCTGATTGGTCGAAACAGATGATGTGCAATGTGTTGTTGAACCAGCGACTGGCGGATTGACGAGTTGATGTGCAGGCGACACTCGAGTCGAGCTGAGACGGGCCAGTTTACACCGCTGCCGCTGATCTGTGGTGTCGTGACTCTTCGGTTTAAACGGACCTTCACAACGAAACTCAAGCCACAACTGGTCACTGTTGAAAAAACAAAGTGTGGCTTTAAATGACGAAGAGCCCCAAAAAGAAGTGAAGGGAGAGTGATTATCAGACTCACACCTCCTCCACGTGGTAGTGAGTGCTGATAAAATAGTGTGTTTTGAAACTGCAGTTAAGTCATATGAATTGCAACGACACCCAACACTCCTTTTTCCAGGAGTCTAATCACATTACTCATCTAATTGCATTACATTTAAACGTGATTCGATTTGAGTCAGACAAAAATGAAAATAATTCCCTGTTTTACCAGGCGTATGTGTTCTCCTTCCACGTGAAGCCAAGAGTTTACATTGGATCTATAACATTCGGAGGACCATTATCACACTGTGTTCCACTAGAATTGTTGTTTTTAACTCCGATGTTAATCCGATAAGCTGAACCTGATACACACACATAATTAAATGACAGTTAAAACCATCAATGCAGATCCGTGTATCAACCCATGACTTAATTTGGAGTTAATTGACAGTCTGCTGACTTTTCTTATCATAAGATGTACATGTAAACAACATAAGAAGAAAAGATAATAGAGTTTTGAAGG
>CAAKHC010015281.1:0-12585 GCA_901007825.1 Macroramphosus scolopax
CAGATTCTACTATTATAATGGATGATAAATCATATCAGTGATTTATTTCAGTGAGGGTTATTTTTATTAGTTAAATGTTGCTTTTTCATGCAAAGTAAAAACTATAGAATCAGACATTCACTTTACATAATGATCCTAATGGACCTTCTCCAGTGTACATTCAAATTCCTACAATTTACAGTAGAGGCACAGGCTCAAAATTGTTAGTTCGTTTGCAGGACAACATTAAGTAACTATCAGCTGCTCAATTAAATCTTGCAGAAAGTTAAAACTTATATCAGATTGCAATAGTGTGGTACTGTTGTTAGCTGTTCTCCCAGCATGAATGACAAGTTCAGTCATGTGTTGCCTGAATGCTAACTTTTTAAGACTAAAATAAAGTATTTTTTGGTATGTACATAAGCCAAAGGTGTACTTAATTACCACCACTATCCAAAGTCTGTATAACTAAGCTTATACCTGAAAAGCTTTCACAAGTCTTAAAGCTGCCTACCTGAGAAAGTTGTAAACGGGTTATGAAGACTGTCGATACCAGTCGAAAATGTGTGCTCCAGCTTCAGAGTACCAAAAGTCTGACCGTAGATTAAATGGAGTTGTGTACCCTGTGTTTAATGATTGACTTGAAGTCACTGGAGAGACCTCAAAGCACTGACCAGCTGTGTCTCTTTGGTTGTCATATCTTTTGCTTAAGACTGGTTAAACAAAAAAGAGGACTAACCAACAGTTAGTTCGGTGTGAGTATTACACCGAACACTGGTTAAATGAAAGAGCATAGTATATGTCAGCGATAAGAGCCATTCATAGTTTATAGATGAAGTTCAAAGGTTGTGCAGGTTTATAATGTTTCTGCATGCACACTGGGTGCATTTCATGTTCTCTCCAAGTTGTTAAGTCTCCTGCAGTAATACTCCGTTTGAAAGTCAATAATGGAATCTGTGAGGTATGTCAGCCTGACTACATTGTTTGGTACCAAGAGCTGACAGCATTATTCTCACATTTAGAAGTGGAAGAAAAGCCTGAGTTATATTTTATTCGAAATTGGTGCCTTTGCTTCCCGAACTTGACGTCAGCGTCAAATACCCTGAATTGTTTTTTTTTAGGTTTTCTCCAGGAGAGCAGTTCAAATCATGCATCACTATTGCAGAGTTTTCTCTTAGATGTGTATATGGACTCTGCATTTCCATATCCAGAATAATAAACAAAAAAACAGTTGGCACACATCCACGCAACGCTACTTTTTGTTGTTCTATAAAAAAGTCGAAAACTCTAACGACGATCATAGAACACCCCAGACATCAGAGGAATCTAATCAGCTGATTTGTATCAGGTGATACTAACTGCTTAGCTCTACTGATTGAGACTATGATTCAACTATGAGACACCTCTCAAACCCTCGATTATTACTCAAGGACAATAACCTTTTTTATTTTGTGCGATATACACATTCTGTGGATGAAGACCTTTACCTATACTCCACAGAATACATGGGCAAAGAGTGTAAATTGAATTACATTTTTGGGTGCTTTTGAACACCTTCTAAACTTCTGTGTTTGGATGTCAGCCTCTGTAACCTCTGACATTAAGTGTCTTATGTCATAATGTGAACTAAAGTGAAAAAAAATTGTTCCCCGCCCTGTAATTCGGTTCCAGCCCAAAATTGAAGGGGTTCTTCCTAAAGCCATTCTTCAGCCCTCCACCATGTAGTTTTAGTGTTATTCACCTTACAGAAAAAAAGCATTTCCTATTTGGTGAAGGTAAATAACACACCACATCTTAACAGCTGAGTAGAGGTGGTAAATATGATGAATACATACAAGAACCCAACAGATATATTAATTGTTATTTATTGGCTTACCACAGATAAATCATTATCAGCAGATCCATATTTTGTGTAAAATGTATCATCTGCTTGTTGTATATGAACAGTTAAACATATTAATGAGTATGAATATGACTATTCAAATGTAATGAAATTTGCTCTAATATGGCAACATTCAAATGCTAATGTTAAAAATGTAATTATCATATGCTATAATCACACTCAAAGCTATACAGCACTCTAAAATAAACCTTTTTGCATAATGAGTACCATGGTGACGCTAATCTCTTATTCTTGACAAGTAAAGATTGATATTAACACACACACAACGTGGACATTCTGGCAATTGTGTCAAAGTTGGTCCTTACCTCGTGCTTTTCTCCCTGTCACATCAAAACCCCTGCTGTTATGTTCTTCTTCACCTCAAAGTTACGTCCATTTCGTAAAACCTCGAAGCGGAGAAAACATTTAGCATAGCTCGCTGACAAACAAGCCAGCTGATAGTTCTTGTGGAAAATGCTGGGAGGAAAACACAGTTGCAAACTCACGTGTTTCATGTCCTGAAAACATATACATAAATGAGACCAAACTGGATTAAGGGGGGACAGAAAAGTAAGAAGCCAGTCTGACTCTGAGTACACAGAATTGTCGATTTATAAGATTGTAATATACATATGAAAGATGTTGTATAATAACCTCTCTGGATTATTCCATATTGTTGTACACGTTGAACTCCAGTGTAAACATGAAGAATCTGCCCTTACAGGGACGCAACCATCGCGATAACCACAACATCACGTGGTTTCCCACCGCTACGCAGTTGGTGATTATGCGCGTTACCGATGAGGCGAAGGCGGTGCAACGTTTCCCTCCCTCGTCACTGCCGTGGAATAGAACTAATATAGGCGGGCCTTCGTTCACGTTTTTGAACCATTTGTATTTAAAGAACAGCGTTTTGCAGCATTTTAGTTTTTATATGTGAACGAGCTATCATAACTGACATTTATAACCTGTTTGAAGTGTAGAAGGAGGCCCTGCTAACCCTCAGACAGAGAGGCCATCATGAAGCTGACGGACAATGTGCTGCGGAGCTTCAGGGTCGCTAAGGTTTTCCGAGAAAACTCAGACAAAATTAATTGCTTTGACTTCAGTTCAAACGGGGAGTCAATTATTTCCAGCAGCGATGACGATTCGTTGGTCTTGTACGACTGCCAAGAGGGAAAGTAAGAGCGGTTTCTGCTTATTTTACTCTGTTGTTTTTAACGTAAGCTAACGTTACTTGCTATGCTAGTTAGCGAGGCCTGCTGCCCTGCTTTAATACTTAGCAACGATTGAATGAGATTGGTGATCTACATTCAATCTGAAAACATTAACAGCATTAATTATGTCAATATGTTTATGTCATGGCCTAACCTTATGTGCTGTGCTGTGACGTTGACGTTAATATGCTATGTGTCCATCATGCTGCAAGTACCATAATTTAGCATGTAAACGTTAGCCATGGTAGCTGTACAATTAACGTTGATGACTGTTGAGTAACGTTAATATATGAAAATAAAACATCAAATCGATAGAGTAGGGCTGCTTGACTTTCAAATCAGTTGATCTGAAAACAAATTGATAATCGGCAGCTGTTTATATATATATTTGGGACATTATTTACTGATATTAGCTTCTCTCTTCTCTGTAAATATTATAGGTAATATAGAATTTACTGCTTGGTTACACTGAGGTAAACTACAAAATCAAACTAAATATTGCCAAGTGCATTGGTGAAATCACAAGAGCAACACTGGTATTTGAGTAAAGAAACATGTCTAAACATAACCATAACAAATGAAACATTGTTGTCCTACAAAGATGCCTCGGCAGACGCTGTATAGTCATATCGCAATCTGTCAAATCTGTCAAAATGATCAGCTAAGACGAAATTTACTCTGGTTCAGAGAATGTCTGTATGTTAGTGAAAATAAACGCAGGGACGATTGGATATATCAATGATTATTGCAGTCTAAATTCAAATGCTGATTCCTAGTAATCAGAATTCATCTGAGAATAATAAGGTAAAATACATTTATTAGTCCTGTCATCAGCTTGAAAACTTGAGTTTGTAGATTTATAACAAAGGAAATAAGTTTAGTTTGCATTGAGGATTGATTTGTATTTTCGGTGGATGAATTAGGCAAACAAATTAGTAAAAAAAAAGTCAACTAAATAATTTTCTTCTGATAATCAAAATGCTTATCTCTTTTTTCCTCACTAATTGATTCATGGCAGGCCCAAGAGAACTCTCTACAGTAAAAAGTATGGAGTGGATCTGATCAGGTACACACATACTGCTAACACGGTGGTCTACAGTTCCAACAAAATTGATGGTATGTTGATGCATTTATACTGTTTGATAGTTTTTGTCTGGTAACTTTACTTGAAACTGTCCATTGTTTATCACCTGGTTATTATGATTATGAATCCGATGAATATTAGTGTTTTGCATTATTTCACTGGTTTTCTGATTTGTGAATAATGTTACATTTGTTTAGCCAAATGAATTGTTATAGTTCAGTATTTGTTGACAGGCAGGATTAAGTGTTACTTTTTGGGATCAATGAGTGTTTTCATAGCAAGACTCTATGGTGATGGGATATATGGCTAAACAGACTGTTTTATGTTACTATTTTGGTGTTACAAATATTGTTCAAGGTTTTGTGTATGCTGGATGCTCAAAGTCGCCGCACCACTGTGGACTGCTGCTGAGTGGCGGAGCGCTCACTGCTCACTTTGGTCTGAGGTAGTTGTTTGTACAGTTTTAGGGTCTGTGATTCTGCCCCATACAGGAGCTAACTGTACAAGTGACTGCCTTGCCCATGGTTGAGTCCACTCATCTGACCAGCCTCTCATCATCTTCACATTTGCTTACTGGCTTGTTTTGCTGCTGCTCGTCACTTTTGGCGTATTACATTATTTTTCTCTGCATTTGTGTCGCAACTCCTGAAGATACTATCCGATACCTGTCCCTTCACGACAACAAATACATCCGCTACTTCCCTGGACATAACAAACGGTGAGGATTGGATTTATCATTGCTGGTCTTTGTTTTGTATCTTGAGTTAATCTTATTTATTAAACTGAAAGTTGCAATGTCCTCATTTAATCTTGTTTTTTTGTGACCAGAGTGACCTCCCTCTCCATGTCTCCTGTGGATGACACGTTTATTTCTGGCTCATTAGATAAAACTATTAGACTGTGGGATCTGCGGTCTCCTAATTGTCAGGTAAGTCACTCTATTTTTGTGAGCCTCCGTTGTTGGTTTAATGACTGGCCGTAATCTATTGTATGATATACCTGATATCAACCTCTCCTTGTCATCTATCTATTTCAGGGTCTCATGCACCTGCAGGGGAAGCCAGTGTGCTCATTTGATCCAGAGGGCCTCATTTTCGCTGCTGGAATAAATTCGGAAATGGTTAAACTTTATGATCTGCGGTCGTTTGACAAGGTAAGAAGTCAGAAAGACAAAAGACCAACCTAAACAGTGGAATATTAGGACAATTCATGATGGCTAAAGTTTGAATTAAATGTGTTTTTTTAATGGACCAAAATATGCACAATCCCTCTTGTTAACAGGGTCCTTTTGCAACCTTCAAGCTTCAGTATGACCGGACATGTGAGTGGACAGGACTCAAGTTTAGCAATGACGGAAAACTCATTCTTCTTTCTACTAATGGCGGAGCTCTTCGCATCTTAGATGCTTTCAAGGGTGCTGTGCTACATTCCTTTGGGGTAAGAGATAACACATCATCATGCAGTTTGCAGAGTTTTCCTCCTCACAAAAAGTAAACATGACAGATTCTTAATGTAACAGTTTGGACAGTCTTTGAGTGGGAATTACAACTATGTCTGTAAAATCCGTCAACCTCTTGCTTTTTAAAACCCTGTGAATCAAGAAAATAAAACTGAGGATAATTTTCCTTGCACTCATTTTAAGGAAATGAATCTTTTCAGCATCACAAGAAGGTTAATGCGTGTGTGTTTCTTGTATCTTAGTGTTGATCATTTTGGTAATACTAACTGGTGATAAGATTTAGTTTAATTGCTGCTTTTGTTTATTTACCTTCAGGGCTACAACAACAATAAAGGTGTAACACTGGAAGCATTATTCACACCTGATTCTCAGTTTGTTATGATTGGTAAGTTGGTATTGCTCTTCTTCTGCTGTTTTTACTTCACTGTTGGTCGTAAATTACATACATTATTATAACCAGTTTACAGGTTTTGTAAAGCATCTGGACCTCAACATCACCTCAAACATAAGAAGGATGGGAATGACCCAACACACAAATATCAAATCCTAAATCTCAAGGATGCAGCACTGACCCAGAGCTACAACATAACAAATAGTTAAATCAGATGGGTGCTGAAGCTGGTTTCATACTGTACAATTTGATTCTGTTACGGACTGAATGTTGAGCTGCCGTAGTCATAATTTATGGCGCAATCAACCCAATTTATAAAATGGCTAAAAACAATGCTGGACTTTGCTACCATATAGACATGCAGGTCATCACATGTTTGTACTTTTTAATATTTGGACAATACCAGTGTATAACTTGATTGACTTTGTTTTATTGAATATTTCAGGGTCTGAGGATGGAAAGATCCACGTGTGGAATGCAGAGAGTGGCATGAAGGTAGCTTTATTAGACGGCAAGCACACAGGACCGATTACCTGCCTGCAGTATAACCCCAAGTTCATGACGTTTGCGAGCGCCTGTTCCAACATGGTGAGTGCTGGTTCAGGATATCTTAGTGATTTATTTCTAACAATAACGTAGCATGTTGTAACATGTTGGTCATCCTAACCGTCATAGAGGAATTCACAGGGACGGACTCAAGCCTAAATTTGGACGCACTTTATAACTTTACATTGTGCGTACAAGTTAAGTGATATCACAGTGGTTACAGTGTTTTCACACCATGGTTTTCTTTCACTCTTCAGCAGATGGGAGGGGGCCAAATAGTGTGAAAGGAAATTGTATATTGCTCCTTTGGCTTTTGTGAAAGAAAGAAATGTTTGTAGCTCAGCCGAACAACAAAAGTTTGATTGTAAACCTACTGCGTTTTTTTAACCTTGTTAAACACCTTCATTTAAGCTAGAAACCTGATTGTAACCTCCTGTCATGTTTCAGGCATTCTGGCTGCCCACTATTGATGACTGAAGACGTTAGAGTTGCCACGGCTTCTTCTGGTGAAGGCTGAAGTGAAAACCAACAGTGACCAACAGGGGTCAGCACAGCCACCTCAATGAATTTCACAGGAAGCGTGTGAAGTCAAATTTAATATTGTAAATATGTTGTTCCCAGAATTAGATGATTTCTCTATTCCTTTTTTTATATATTTTTATTCAACATTAAAAAAGATTCTTTGGAAGACATTGCTTTTTCTATTTTGTGTTCATTCTTTTTTTTGTTTCGTCTGGTAACACAGAATGAAATAGTCATTAAGAGATTCAATTGCCAAAACATTTCTCAAATCATACCTAACCCCAAAATCATAGAGTTTTGTTATTTTTTTGAAAGGTTATAGTACTGATAAATAAATGAAATTTATAAGGTAAAAATGATTACCATCAGCACTCGTATCTCCGGCTTTAAATATTTCTTAAGTTAATCTTATTTATTGTGCAGGTTCAATCTTCACCTCCATTGTTCAGTTAATACAAATAACCACCTTATACAGGCGGCAAAAAACTGCTGAACTTGCAGGTCATATAACCACTTTGGACAACACAACTGATTACGTTTGTCACTGGCTCAGAAGTTGGTAATCGGGTTTGCAGGTCACTCTTCGCTCCTCCCCTGTTGGTCCTGTGTGTGGTGGGGGGTTTCACAGGCCAGTACCCATGGCTGGACTGTCAGTGGGAGCTAAATTTAGGAGAGAGGTGATCAGGTTTCCTCTCATGTGCACATGATACTGTCCTAGTTACTTGAGCAATGTCCCTTCTCACACTGTCAACCCCTCTCTTAGAGTCCAGACACACTCAGCGATCCTCTTCCATAGTCGGAAAAGGTATTAAAAGTAAAGTAGTCTAGTAAGACATTCTTACAGTGGGCTCCTTTTGTTGGAAAGTAGTTACTCTTGACTGGACTGTCTATTCGGGCCTGTTTGCTGCCGTTTGTCTGTGTCAACACCCCTTCTACTGCGCCTGGTGGGAGGAAGACACTGCTGACTCGCCATGTTTCTAGCATTAGTGGTGACGCCGGAACTGAGGGAGTTTCTGGCCAGGGCAAGAGGTGGAGCAGTGCGCCTCATCAAGGTGCGCATCCTCGACGGTGAGTGACCCAAGATGCTGGACCTGTCAAAAATGACGAAGAGTAGATGGATGTTAAATATTAATCGGTGATATTCGGTCTGCGTGTCACAGATTGATCAAGCTGCTTCACTGTAAAATCGAGGATTTATAAGAATGAATTGCTTTAATACTGAACAAATAACTGATAAATCCTGGTGACGCATGAACAAATAATGTCCCTTTGTTCTAAAAGTGTAGACCAGTGGGCAACTACCTGACGGCCGTGGTCCTCACAAGGGGTCACAATATTTAGTAGTAGGAAATATTTTTAAAAAAAAAAAGTTACAAAAAAATATTTTCAAACTTGGCACAGGCATTACACAATGACACAACAATACATTTTGTTTCGAACAAACAAGCAAGGACATGTACAGTATTACTCCCTCACCTCCAATTTATGTTTAATCAATGGTGTGAGTACAGAGGAGGACAGAATATTTCCTTCCAGATGGTTGGGAGAGTCTTTGATTTTGAACTCATATCAGGACACTTGTGTTGTTTAATGACCTTGTGGATTTCCAAAGACTGCAGGGGGGGGTATTTATCAGAAAACAGATGCTTATAGCTCTGTGGCTGTCTGCACCCCTGCCGTAGACTCTTTGACTTCTAGGAAAAAAAATAATTGAGGCAGCTGTTGTTCTGGTGGGTGAACGCAGTCAGCTGAGCAGTTGATGGAAAATGGTCAGTGAGGCAATATGCTTTTCCAGGCAGCTGATTCTGGAAGTGGACGAGTATGATCATGAGATGTTTACATCTTGTTGTGGTATCTCACTGTGCTGTAATATGATTCATGTCGGATCCATCCTGGGGCCTTGTTTGTAGACATATCCTAATATCCGGGTAATCAAATTGAATGTCAACATTGGCAAGAGACAGACAGCCTCACAGTGAAATGTCTGCATGGTGTGCCTTCCTTACTAAGGCACTTCTTGTTCTCTCGGGACGTCACTTTTGGAGCTTCATGTGACTGGACATGGCTGCTTGCTGCTGCCTAGTGACACGTATTTCAGTTTAGCAGCAGACTTCATCACTGTCATTCATCATTACCCAAATGTCCCCGAAATGGATTTTACACTTTGTGTCACAGTTAATTGGGAACACCTATGTATGTTTAACATGCAGTTGAAGTCTTCGAAGGTCCTATAAACACACAGATTAAGACAGAATAGCCGGTGGAAAATATTATATGTGTGCAGAAATGGAATGTGCTGCGGCTCAGAATAGCAACTGCCCCAAGAGACAGACAGGAAATCCCCCTGCACCCCACAAGGACGTCCAACATCAGGTTAAAGTCTGTCTTTTATAGTTTTGATTGTCCAATTCCACTGAGGCAGTTAACCAGTCAGAGACTGGTAATATTTTTAGGAAGCGCTCGGTCTGTTGTTCTGTCGGGATGAAGCAAACATGGAGAGCAAACAGTGAGGCCTCCTGACTAGCAACAGAACTTCACATGTGTAGTGGTGAACTTTGATCACGGTTGACCACGGAGCGGAAACAATCTGTTCACCAGCTACATGGATTATTATTATATATTATTATATATTTTATTATTATATTATCCCAGACCAATGGATTTTTTTTTAATCAAGGAAATTCTAAATCAAATTTTTTGTTAGTTTTAGTTTTTTAATGATCTGGAATATGGAACACCTACATACATAAAACGTCTTTACTGGACATACAAATACTTTAAGTTTGTAGATTTGTATTTCTTATAGATCCTCTATCAAGTCAAAAATACATTATTTTGTGAGAGAAGAAAATCATTAAGAGCTAAGAGGAGTGTTTATGTTTAAATAAAAATGATCGGGACAAGTAAAATATTATCTGACATGAGTAAGCGTCAGCTGATTGCAGTATCGACGTGCTGTGGTGTGTCTAGGGGGGGTTGAGGTATGTGATGAGTGGTCGTCTGATTTTCAGAGCAGCTGGTGCTGGGGGCCTACAGAGAGCCAGAGCAGAGCTGGGACCAGGATTACGACCACTTCCTGCTTCCTCTCCTGGACGACCAGGATCCCTGCTACATCCTGTACCGCCTGGACTCCCAGAATGCACAGGGCTTCGAATGGATATTCATATCATGGTCACCTGACCAGTCTCCAGTATGTCGTTCAACAAACCCTTTGTCCTCGTCCATAGACTGTACAAAATGTGAAATGTACACATTTTCATGAAAGTTAAGGGGTTTTGTACTGATAGAAAGTTTGAAGACTTATTAGAGAAAACTTAGAGTCTACAGCCATGCCAGCATTTCTCACGTGGAACACAGAGTACAACTGAGGGCGTCTGGAATTAGTTTCGTAGGTATTTGATCATATTAGTATTTTTGTCTAAAATTTTTGTCTGATGATGGTGCCAAAAGAGATTTTTACAATTTATCTTTTCATAAAAATGATGAAGGTTCAGTCCAGGGCAAGAGCCATGCAGTAAGAAATCGGGGTCCAAATTTGCTTTGGGGGGGGGCTGCCTCAGAAAAAACAGCAAACACAATTTGAAATTTAATTTCCTGCTCTTCTTAAATACATGTCATAAATGATAAACTTGACATCGTATCTACCCACAGCAGCTGAGCAACCGTTTCTGCTGACATACAGGAACCGCAGAACAGCAGTACATATGAGAAGAAAGTGCTTCTATGATTATGATTGCATTTTTTATTGATTATATTCCGAACGGTGGTGCGATGGGGCTAGCGATGATCAACCCAATGTGGTGGTGCAAAAAAACTGTCTTGCAGACTAATATTGTTATTAACAGTTAAACTAAGCTGCTAACATGGCCGGCGAAGAATTGCAACCGTTAAGCTGTAGAGAGTAAAAGGTCCTTACTATAGGTCATAATATGGGTCAAGCTGTAAAGACGCTAGGTACTACACTTCCCATAATGCAACCCAACGCCACCTATCCTATGTCTCGACAGTAAATACGTCTTGGAAACTTAACACCACCTGTTTGTAACAGACACTTTCTATAAAAAAAAAACCCTGGTGGTTAGGCCCCGATGACATCATTAGGGTTTGATTTCTCAGCTTTCAGAAAGCTCCTGACATTAATATTACGTCTTGTGTTGACTAGACCAGACTTCATGTGTAAACTGAGTCCCCCTTTCTAGAACCAGCCTCGTTTTAAGCACGTTCAACATACCTAATTAGATCTATGAGTTGTTCTAAAACAAATAAGCATTGTGGCAGTTCTGCTTGACTTGCTCTTCCTCCCCTGACAGAAGCAAAGGAAAATATCATTTCCCCTCTGATGGTTGCAGGTGAAACAAAAGATGCTTTATGCAGCCACCAGAGCCACAGTGAAGAAGGAGTTTGGCGGCGGTCATGTGAAGTTTGAGATGTTTGGCACGGTTGAGGTCAGAAACCTTTCGGTTCATTATAGTCTGCTGCAGTGACGTGTCTCAGAGGTGTTTGTCCTGTGATTCCTGTAAAGGGCCTCTTGTTTTGCTTGCAACACTAGGAGGACATCTGTTTGCTGGGCTTCCAGCGTCATGTGTTATCCTGCTCAGGTCCTGCCCCGCTCACATTAGCCGAGCAGGAGCTGAGGAGAATCAAGATCACCGAGGTGAGAGGTCAAATTCCCTCAGCAGTGTTGTCATCATTTTTATGTGGCCTATTTTTTCTTGTGCAACAGTCTGCCTGAATAAAAGACTATTTACTAACCTTTTATTGCGTTTGCTTTTCCAGGGCCGAGTTAAACAGGTAATGTGGGCATATGATTTGTATTTGCACATTTATCTGATCATGACTTCAAAAAGAAACAGAGAAAGATAAAAGGACTTTTGACCACAGTGGCATTACAGCATAAATGGTAGTTATATAATCCTGTTAAAAATCAATAGATCTTCCTTTTTAGGCCTGGTCGGCGTTAAGATATGTGTATGTGCCTGCTGCCCCCTGCAGGTGACGACAGAGATCAGCGTGGAAAGCAAGCACCAGACACTTCAGGGAATCGCTTTCCCACTGCAGGAGACGGCCAGAAGAGCCCTGCAGCAACTTGCCCATAAACACATCAATTACATTCAGCTGGTGAGCCAATTGAGCAAATAATATTCTCACTACTTTAGATGAATTCCCGAATGCTGTGCACTCACAATGACCATCACTGTGTCTCAGAGGTTGGATGTAGAGAAGGAGACGATTGAGCTGGTTCACTCAAATCCAACAGAAACTCGTGAGTTGCCTCGCAGAGTTCCCGACGACACTCCCAGATATCACTTCTTCCTCTACAAACACTCCCACGAGGGAGACTACCTTGAGTCTGTCGGTATGTGAATAATCTCTGCACTTTTTCATCCTTTTTCATGCTTCATTATTGCATCCCCTGTCATCTATTTTTAGCTCTCCTCACCCTTCTGGCTGGTATGAAATTAATATGAAGAAATAGAAACTTGGGGGGGGGGGGGGGGGGCTTAA
>CAAKHC010015281.1:12605-29630 GCA_901007825.1 Macroramphosus scolopax
GGGGAGCTTAACTGATGTGAGTCAGCTGCTGGTTGTTAAGTCTGCCATAGATAAAAATGTCCAGTATTTCAAAAGAAAAAATTATCTGAAAAATAAGCTAAATTTAATGTACCAGAAATGGAACTGTCCGTAATCTTCCAGTGACTCCTCAGATTTATTTTGGGACTCCTTGTAAGATTCTGAGTCCGAGTTTAGGAATGAGTCAGTGATCCACATAATCATAGAATATTGACGTTTATTAAGGAATGTTGTCCTACTTTTCCCAGTGTTCATTTACTCCATGCCCGGATACAGCTGTAGTATCAAGGAGCGGATGCTGTATTCCAGCTGCAAGAGTCGACTACTGGAGGAAGTGGAGACGGATTATCATTTGGAAATTGCTAAAAAGGTATAGACGGGTGGAGAAAGAGCGAGAAAATTAGATTGGGCCTGGACCAGTGAGAGCACTGAGGTCATGTGCTCTGGGTTTTTCTAGGAATTTGAGGGTTTTTCGATGTTCAGTCTACAGTTAGAAATGGTTCAGTGTAATAAAAAAATGATTCCAGGGATTTTAGATGACACAAAATATTACTTTTATTGAGGAATCTGTATCTTTTCCGCCTCTTAGTGAGACGGATGACAAACTAAAAGGAAAAAGCGATAAAAAAGTGTCCTAGTCAGGTGTTGGACCACCAGAAGAGCACATTGGTATAGAGTCCTTCTACCTCTAAGACTCCAGTGGAGGGGTGAACACTAGTTCTGAGTTTGACTCGTGACCTCAGTGTTCGTAGACTGTTTGTATCAACAACATATTTCATAGACTAAATACTGAGTGCTACATTTTGAAAATCAGCATTATATTTTAATTTTTTTCACATATGTAAAGTTGGAGATTGACAACGGAGATGAACTGACGGAGGACTTTCTGTACGACGAGGTCCATCCGAAGCAGCACGCCCACAAGCAGGCCTTCGCAAAGCCCCGCGGCCCAGCAGGAAAGAGGGGACACAAGCGCCTTATTAAGGGTGCAGGCGGGACCATACAGGAGAGTTAGAGGTGGAAAACCTTCTTGATGTGTCTGCAGTTCCAGCCCTGCTCCATTGTCCTCAAAATGTCCTCACACCCAGCAACAACATTTCAAGCCCAGAAGAAAGAGAAAGAGTGCAATGTCAGTTTCCTCTGTGTGTTGACCACAGGAAGCGCTTGGGATATAAGTATAACAAATAAGTTATAATTAACATCAGTCAGTCTCTCGTGTTCAAATCAGACAAATAAATACATGGCTTATATACAGTTTATGTGAATCAATTTAGGAAAGAACTACAATATCAATAAGGAAAAAAAGTGTTGTTGAAGCCAAGACACAAAGCCTTGATTGTGTGAAGCTTATTTGTCTGATTAAAATGAAAAATTTGGAAATACGATCTATGGCTCACACTAATACTGGACCTGTACAATAAACATGTGGTGTACTGGTGTTATAGTCGTAGTACCAGTCATTATGTTTAGCCTCCAATACACATTTTGTATCAACAATGTTTGTAAGATTGAATAAATAAATAATGTAAAGCAAATAAAATCGTGTTTATACTGTGGTATTTGACTTTTTTTCCCCTCTGCCAAGGAGGTAATGTTTTACCTTTGGTCTGTGTTTGTTCGTGGTTGTGTGTGTGTTTTTTTTTCTCCCAGCAACATAACTCATCATGCAAGTCAGCTGATTTCCAACAAACTTGTTGGAGGCGTGTAACACGAGCCAAGGAGGAACCCAGAAACCCAGAAATGTCCAACCAAATCATTCTTATTCCCACTATTTTATCAATAACACATTTCCAATCAACATTTCCTCTTATTAAAGCGATAAAGTGGCATGAGACATGTTGGAAAAACAGCACTATATTCAATTAAAAGACAGAATCTGGCCAATGTATCTGAGTTTGGGGTAGAAATCTGCAACATCAGACGATTAGGTGCTACGAGATTGATGTGTGTCGCTGCTATCAGCTCTTGTAACCTTCTGCTGCAGGATCAGACTGTAGATAGTGAAAACATTTTGTACACAAGCACCTAGTCCAACAAAATTCAGGACCGGTAGTAATTAACTGTTACGACTGTGACAAATGACTTGTTTTGTTGTTTAGCTGTCTTATTGGCTATTATAATATTGATTGGATGTTTGTCTCAGGGATGATATCACTATCAGTAAATGGCCCTACACTGACATGGACAATGCACAATGGAGCGCAGTGTTTTTAATCTCCCTGCCTTCAGTGGCAAAAAACAATAAAAACCAAGAGCAATTTGATGGACTTAAGTTAACATTCTTGTCTTCAGTGAAGGACAGCCTCACTCAGTTTTTCCAGAGTTGTTCCCTGTGAACAAAGCAGCGCTGGCGAATGAGCTGTTCTAATGCAGAACGGATGAAGCTATGCTGCTGATTCCAAGTAATTCAGGCCTTTCTCCGAATTTTCTGGAAATGCCTTTGTCTCCATGTTTGAAGAGATAACAGTTATACATTGTGTCACAAACATCATTCCACATAATTCCGGGTACCAACCATGCCCACAGTGGAACAGTTAAGCACATTAAGATGCTTATAGTGTTGTGAGCGTGGCGCCGCCAGACATTAGTGCCTCGCAGGGCAATTGATGTGGAAAGAAATGTTACAAACAGCTGGAAATGATTGAGATTAGTTTGGGCACAGATGTGGTGACACAACTTCAGGAATATCTTGGAAAACAGAACACCAAACTCTTTTCAGACAATGTTATGTAATAGACATTGATGTTCCAACATTGATGTTTGCGGGTCTGATGTGTGCGTTCCAGCGACACCTTCCCTTTCTCTCAACCCATCCGGTCGAGGCAGATGGCCACCCACCCAAAGCTTGGAGTTTTTCCTGCTGCTGTAGCAATGTGCTGCTCATGTGGGAGTTGTTGAGTCTCTGTAAGTTTATAATGAAGCCAGTCTAGATGAAAAGTACCCTAGATTCCTTCTTTGAGGATTTGTTGCTATATAAATAAAATTTAATTTAATTGGGATAAGACATGTCTGGAGTTTGATCATGTATGATAAATATTGCCAACGGTCAGAGCCATGGAGTCAACATCTGGAGGACCAAATTTTCCTCAAAAAAAAACCATCATGTTAAAAATGTGTTGTTTTTTTTCATTTCTTAAAACATTTAAATCGTACTTTTTAGAACAATTTACAAAATGATCCCAATCGACTAATGAAGATCGACGTTGACTCGGTACATTCTAGTTATGAACGTTTAAAGACATTGGAAAGTAATGAAATCGACAGTACAGCGTTCGACATTGTATCTACTCACAGCAGTCGTACGGCGTCTGCGGAGGTACGGAAACACCACCTGGACAAACCGCACGCGAACACCGCAGAACAACCTGACACCTGACCTGGAATGTTACGTCATTTTTCGAATGTTCGAATTTTGATTAAGATGACATTTACTTTATTATTTAAGACGGTTTTACCTTTTGAAGCACCACGATTTTTTATGTATACTTTTAAACGCTAGGGGGGGGGGGGCTAACTACTGGGCAGGGCATATCAGAAAAGGCCTTTGAAAGATGTTAAACTATATAAAGTTGACTGAAACCAATTAAGAGTGCTTTATTAACTTCCCCAAATGTGTGTAACCATTGAAAAGAAAATGTGTTTTGGAGTAGGCAGCTACTAATAGTTGCAGATGGAAACTAGAAGGGCATTTTATGATGCTAATATAGTTGAACATAAATTTAATCTGGGTTCAATAAATACCTGTGTTGTGTCACATATAGAATAGGATAAAGGAACATATAGCCCGAGTAATGATTTAAATAAAGAAGACCTGTGCACTAGACCTTCATCGGGTCTTATGACTTCATATAAACCAGGACTATGCTTCTTCATGCAGAAAAACATGAGAAATATATTTCATAGTTGCGATTGCCATAGTTCAGAAAAGAGCTGAAAGGATTTATTTACATGATCATAACAGAAATTAAAATTCGAGTCATCATGCGATCAATTTATTAGCGAGAATGGTGAAAAAGTGTCTGAATCCAGCCTCTTAAATGTGAATATGTTCTGTTTTCATCCACTGTAAGTCAAAACAGAGTGTAATTAGAGTCAGTCATGAGAACTTGTGATGGGCAGAGGGTCATACTGACATTCTATCAAGTAAAGGTTTAATTGATTAAGGAGAAAACAACAGGTAGTTTAATCAATCATTAAATGAATCAGTAGCTGCAGCCTTTATTGAAATAGGAAGCTCCACAACAACCACCAATTGACAGTGTTCAGAGGCTATTTTTCTCAGCACATGATCACTTCTTGTTTCCTGCCATGAGTGCAGTGATCTATTCAAAGTACTTACATAACTACAGTTATGACAATTACAGCAAAATGATATAATTCAAGTGTACTCTTTCATCTTGAAATTCCTGGTAAACTTCCTGCCTACCTTGTACGTTCTCTCACTAAACTGGATCGTCCAGATGGATTATCTTTTAACGTTCCCAGAATTTGCCCTGATGTGTTCTGGATATGGAAAACCTGCTAATTCATATTATGTAGCCAGGAACTGGAAATCTCTGGGAAAGGCTGCCATTATCTAAAAGCTTTCAAATAACAAAATCAAAACATCTAGTTGCTTTAGATTAATACAATTTTACCATACTGTGTGTGATTATTGTCAACTGACATTGTGGTCCCATTCCAACTATGCCGCCTGTCAATTAAAGGTAATGTAATATGGGTAAAATAGAGGATTGTTAAACAAGTTTAATTTCATAGAAAACAATTCCAGTGTTCGGTTTCATTCCTGAGCGAGAAAACGCAGGCCTGTTTGTTTAGTTGTATCCAGTCGGGATAGATAAAAGTCCACAAGACTTCTTAGAACAAAGCTCATTCCAGGATTTCCAGGAACAAAGATCCAGCTGCTTGGTATCAGCAAACTCCGCTGTATTTGGCAGTGATTTTCATATAAAATATTTTCACGTGTTGGTTCGTGTCCAATGTATAACATGTGCGTGAGATGGAGCAGACCATATGTTGGGTTTAGAAAGCTTTAACATGTTGTTCCCTCAGGTTTTACAATCATGGTGAAAACACTGCATGAGAGCAGAAACCCTTATTTGGCCTGATTCTGTCACTGTAATAAGTTACCAATACCTACGTGCACACGCAGGAGGGAGAAAGAAACAGATGAGGTAGGACTTTCCTCGACAGAATCCCTGGAAAAGAGATGTCAGGAGAAATGAGGAACGCGATCTACAAAAACATAAGCAGAACCTGCTGGAGAATTGGTTCAGCAGCCAACTAACCATAATATAGTAAAACGTTAAAGAGTTGGGAAAAGTTGAAAACATACCGCATGTGGACCTGTCAGAATAACAAGTTGTTTTAGCGAGCGTAGCTGATTACTCTAACAAACCCCTGACAGAAGCTATCACTGTAGCTTTTTTTTCGCCTGGATTGAGGGAAATCTATATTAGGTCCTACTGGAACTCGCCTGTGTGCATTCCTATTATCTTTAATGTCGAGGCGATGAATTCCCAGAATGAAGGCTCCGCCAGGGCTGCCCAGCGGGGCGGAGTCAAGCAGCACACTTATTCCTGGAAAGCGGATAGAGAGCAGCAGCGGCGCGATTCCTGGGAGCGAGCGCCGCTTCAGCGAAGGCAGGAGCCGCCGGGTTATATGGGAGAGAGACAAACCACAAAACACCGCCTCGGGGAGTAATGGCGAAGCTCGGTGCAGTTATCATGAGAATTAAATGCTTCAAAAAACGTTACATGTCACGAAAACGTGCCTCGTGTTCGAGCTGTTAGCCAGCGCGGAGCGGAACGATCAGCGGCGGCCGAGGCGGAATGGCAGTTGGTGCGGCCGAGTGACGTCAGAGCCGCCGGTGCAATGAGGAGTTCTCAGAATAGACTTCTAGGAAACGGTAAATTTTAAAAGCCAAGCCTTTACACTCTGTCCTTCACACATTTGGATCCCATACTGGTTACAACACACTCCAAACCGCTGCTACAGAGATTTGATGTTTCCAACTGTATATTTTGGATTTATATCGCGAAGGTTATGTTTCCAGGTTTATAAAGTATAGTTGGTATCGCGCGGCTGTTCTTGTCCTTTTTTTTAATCGCTATTAAAACGACTATTACTCATTGAGATCTAACCGGTTTCAGAGCCGACTCTTTTAGAAGTTTTTTTCCTGAGAAATATCTAAATACTCTTTTCCTCGAACTATTTTTCGGAGAGGAAATGCTGACCGGATTTTAGTCCTCGGCATTCAAGAAATAGCATGATTCTTTGTGTACCAAGGTAAGTGTTTTCTCTTCTGCTGTCTAATTATCAGTGTTACGTCAAACATATATAATACATATGTAGTTCAGGAAGTAGATTTAACTACATCTAACTATATTCTTAGACGGCGAAACAGAAAGAATCATGTTCATACTAATAATAGTGACGATGCATTTTATATTTATTCTATTTAACTTCCTGTAACCAAAAACCTGGTTACACCTAGATAGACAGCAGTAACAAGTATTTCAACAAAAAAATTAGATAAGAATTACGGAATCAAACCAAAAAGTTGATTCTAATTAATACTAGTAATTAATTAGTTTTCCTGTTAAGAAAACACAGAACAGTAATTTGACGTGAGTTTGTCTTATTATCTATATCTTATCAATATACTTTTACAACTACTATACTATTCTATTATTCTTTTATATCTTATATTATTGGAATTTGTGTGCAAACAATGAGGATTAAAATCAGACAATTATTAGTGTTTATTTCTGCTATATAAATCACATTATGCGTCCATCTTATTTCCAGTCCTAGAGCTCTTCTCCCCGTTTCTCCATCCACTGAAGCCCCACGGGGCATGCGGGCAGGAACTGTGCCTCCTACCCCTTGCCCCCAAAGCACCCCTCCACTATGGGACCCCACAAAAGATCTGCGGGCCATTGCCAGCAACTTCTACTACCTAGAAAATTCAGGTACAGTGTGAAATCATGTCCAGTTTTTTTTGTGTTTGCAAAATCTCTTTTACTGGTGTTCAAATTTAGTTAATTATGTAATTGTGTCGCTAAATGAACACTAAGTAACATACAGATCAGTGCAAAACTATGTTTATCTACAGACTGACTAATATTAAGGAATGTGTGTGTGTAGGATGGTACTGGGGAGCTATAACTGCGGCGCAGGCCCACGCAGCACTTCAAGAGGCATCTGAAGGAGCTTTTTTGGTACGGGACAGCAGCCACCCTCTGTACATGCTGACCCTCTCGGTCAGGACTGCACGTGGTCCCACCAGTATACGGATCCAGCACAGCGGTACCAAGTTTTTACTCGACTCCAGCTGCCCGGCCAGACCCAGCCTGTCGTCTTTCCCCAATGTGCCCAGTCTGGTGCAGCACTACATGGGATCAGAGAGGAAAGCAGAGGAGGGCAAGGTGGAGGAGGAGGCTCATTCCAAACCCTCTCCCCAGACAATTCAGGAGACATCTGTGGTATTAAAACTGAAGCGGGCAGTGTACAAGCCCCAGGGCCTCCCTTCCTTACAGCACCTCACTCGCCTCGTCATTAACAGACATTCTGACTGCCCTGACCAGCTACCACTCCCAAGGCCTCTGCTGCGTTTCGTACAGGACTATCCCTTCAAGGTATGAGCGGTCCCTGATGTCCATTGTATTATGGATAAATCTCAGCTCACTGAGAGGAAAACAAACAGGTCCTTTGTGACTGTAAAAGACATTGCTGCTCCAGAGCTTGGAGGCCAGTCACAAATATACTGGACACAGGGTCAGATTTTGCTAATATGTGCAAACTCAGTTAAAATTGACGCGTCTGGTTTCAGACTTAATCTGTCAAGGAGTTGGTGGTGAAGCACCCCGGATGAGATGAGCAAATCTAAACCTATTTTGTAATAACTGTGGAAATTGTTCATGTCTACTTTACCCTCATCAGTTCTCAGAAGTACACTGATTCTATTTAGACATCTTTACCATTTTATTTCTCGCAGTAAAGCATTTTTTCTACCTTTTACATGTGTATATTTTTTCTATTAAAGTAACCGATTGAAGTCTGACTCTCTGTCCGTAACATCCTTCTCTGTTGCGTAGCCGGGTTTTGACACGTTACTCCCAGAGTGAAGATAAATAGCCACAGTCATTATTAACCTGCACATGATGGCTGCTCTTGTGATACTTCTTACGAAATATTTTTGCCCTCAATCACCTTTGTAACACAAAGACTTTGTGGTCTTTGAGCTTTAAGTGTGTGGTACACAGATTGTGTGAGGAAGTAAAAGCCACATTGTGTGTGTCTTTGCTCAACAATGCATACAGCCTGCATCTGAGTCAGCGAATGGACAATCGAAGGGGAGGGACGTTCATCAGCGAATTCAGAGAACTACAAAATGCTTCCTGGGAGGAGGGTGAGATTCTGAGAGGGAGGGTTCTAAGAAAAGCCTCAGTAATTACCTTCAGATTTGAGCTGCTTTTGTGCCATCTCGCACATATTTTTTATTGTGGCACAGGATGTAATCACAAATGTTACCGGATTAAAAGTGCAACAACAGCATGAAAATGATTTGAGCTTGTGCAAATTGGGAAATTTGAGTGATTAAAGCAGCGCGAGTACATGCTTGGCGGCTCAGTGGGGGTAGGGGAGCAGAGGCTATGGTGACCTGGGCTAAAGCCAGTGTAATAGGATCTCAGTTTCTCAATCCACATCCAGCTTGTGGTCCTTTGACTTCTCTTTCTGAAGGATGCAAAATCGTGGCCTGAAAAACAAAACAAACCCGTGTCAACGACTCAGAATTTGGATTTGCAATGTGAAGGGAAAAAGAACGAGCTTCATTTTCTAACGATAATAAGATTATATGCTTGCAGCTTTTACCTCAAACCAAACAGACAGTGAATAACATGCAATAGTAATTTAAGCATGAAGTCACAGCAGGTTAAATTATAATGTCATGATGCTGAGGGGATCTCTGGTCAGACCTGCCGGTGATGTCGTGTTGTGTCTCCACGTAGTGCAGCTCTTCCACGTTGGCCTCAACCCACTGCTGAATGAGCGGAGGGTGTCTGGGGTCAACTTCCAAGTAAACACGACTTATTCACAAGAAAAAGAACACAAAATTGATTAAAAAGTAATTATCAACGGTAAAGGATTATCATAAGTAGCTGGAACTGTATTCGCTGGAAGTCTCTTAAAAAGCTTAACTCATTAAAGCAGGAACACGATACCTGTGTTTTTCAGAACATGTTGTACTTTTGAAAAGCCATTAAGAATTAAACCCGGGTGGTTTGTGTGTGTGTGTGTGTGTGTGTGTGCCCTGCTCATGTCGGGCGGTGGGGTCCTTACCCATGAGTTGATAGAATTTTCGGAGCCAGTATCAAAATCTGCTGGATCACTTTGAAGCCGTCTTTGCCTCCATCCAAAGCAGCGTGGTCTTCAAACCTGGCAGAGGCACATCAACCAAATACATCTACTTCATTTAAAAATCCTTTAGACTTCAGTAGAAATGCAGTTTCATTTTTATCAGGATTTCTAAAATGATTAACATCGCTTTATATTAAACCTGCTCAGCATATAAACAGTAATTATAATGACAGGTTAGTAGCATATTATAACACACAACTATTGTCCTACAAAGCCAACATGCAGTAACTACATTTATGCTGAGATCAATGGTGGACAGTAGTAGAGTAGAAATATTTTTTTAGTATCTTAACTGTAATTGATTATGTAGCCATGAGTGTACCATTCTGTACTTTTCAAACTTTTAATTCAATTTTAGTCATTATCGCAAATGACCCTTTAATCCACTTGAGAGGTCCAACATGACTTTGACTCAAGCAAATTCTGCAATGAGCACAAATATGAGCCGACTTCGTAGAAGAAGGGTTCAAATGCTTTTTGGAAATTAGACTTAAGTGACCAGAGAAAACAGGCTTTTATGCTCCCATTTGCTCAAAAGCTAGAAAACCTACCACAACCAGAGTGCACTGGGCTCACTGCCAGAAAAAGACACTCCCGGGTAGCTGTAGGGTTGCTGTGTTAGAAACAAAACAGCAGCACTTATCCGAAGGACTCTTGCCTGTAAATGAGCAATTTGAGTCCCAAAGGGCAGGCGACATGGTTGCAAGTTAAACATTGTTCGTTGCATATTAACATTGTAATCTTACAAAGCTGCTTAATTTTTGCCACTTAAGTTACTCTGATATAAGAAATCATACTTTTACAGACATTCAGTAATTTGTTCACCTCTGATGATATTTAATATATAAATCTTGTATTATTTCAAAGGGCACTATTCATGAAGAGCAGGGCCTGTGATACAAAGCAGGACTTACAGGTTAGTGAGGTAACTGTACGTTTTAACCTGGTATATTAGTTACCAAGGTGGTTCACTTTCAGCAGGATATTTCACCATGGTAACTTAACTTATTTGTATAATTAGAAGACAAATACGTGATTTTTTATAAAAAAAACAAAACACTTTTTATTGCATTATTAAAAGTAAGGAATGGATTGATGGATTTTACATTTTCTGTAGTGAAGTCAACAGGTTTTTTAAAGACATCTTGCAAAAGGGGCCCCAGCCAGAAGCTAATGCTATTTGGGGGCCATGGACAAGTTTAGGAACCCCTGCCCTAAACCATTTGGAGTGCCCATTCAGGAAACAATTCCCCAAAAAAAATCAATGTTCTCTGAGGAGCTGATGAACGTCAACACTGGGAAATAGAAAAGTGGCTGAATTAACTGACAGAAAAAAATGTCAGTAGAGCAAAAGAGATGGAGAAAAAATATTCACTCAGCGGCTCTGCCAGAAACACTTTAAAGCACAGAGAGCTGCGCAGTCTGTAAACACAGGGGAGTGAGGCATCAGCATAAGCTAATGCTATTTGGTCGGCCTTGACATACAAAGGTTTGTTTACCGCTGCTTTAGATAAATGTCCACAATGTGTATCGTAGTTCTAACAAATTTACAGTGTCATTCTTTGTTTTGGTACCAGCACAGTACATATCAATAGATAGATGTACACACAAGGGAAGATAGGACGTTATTAGAACAATAAGGGGATTATTAAATAATAAACCAATTTGCAGTTTCGGTCACCTAAAAACTTCGGGTTCCAATGATGCCAAATCCTCGGAGAACAGATATGGAGGGTTACTGACCAACACGGACACGTGGCTGCAGAGGTTCAACACAGCTTCTGCATCTGACAAAGCACAAACACAGCAGTGTGTTTAACTGTGTTAATCAACGATAAAGTACTTACTCTGCTTTCACTTACCTTTAATGACATCTGTATGATAAACGTGTAATCTGTCCTGAAGACCCAGCCTGTCCGGGATAATGCTGCATTATTCTTTATGCAAGTTTTTAATTAGAATAAAAGGAATCCAACAGGGAATTTACAGCTTGTTTTATGTGATATGGTTCAATTACCTCAAACCATTCTCTCTTGTTAAATCCACTGCATCCTGGCTTTGATCCAAAGCAATGGCTGTGAGCTGGAGAAATTAACAATTGTCTTGATTGCAACTCCTCTGGAAAATTGTTAATGTCATCAAAACGTAATAGAACGTAAAGTGACATCTGAAAAAAATTATGACTCGAGCCAAGTGCACTTTGGGTCTTTCCCTGAGACCTTTCCCCTGTTCCCTGTACAGCCCTCTACTATCTCACCAACAGCGTCCCCTGACCCCCCCTTGACCTTCTGACCCCACCCCTTGACATATCTTGTGCAAAGGGCATACCTCTAAGCAGGGTTAATGGTGAATTTGGAGTATCAGAACACACACACACTCACTACTCTCATATTATAGCGCAGTGTTGACATCCAAAACAAACACAAACAGGTCACAACACGTCTGATAGCCAACATTGGACACAAACCCCACCTGTGGCAGGTTCTTCAGCAGGCTTAGAGAAATGGCACCAGAGCCACATCCCACTTCCAAGCTTGTATGTCGGCCGAGTCCGTTCCCAGGCTTCCTCTGCAGATCAGTCAGCACGAGTTCAACCAACTCCTGCACCAACATACAGAGAAACCACTGAAATGCTAATGTGTTATTACTGCACCGGAACTCATTTGTAACCCACCGTCAAGCTCTCAATCACTGCAGGCTGACTGAATCTTTTTTTTGTGTTTGGAATGTGGAAACATTTTGTATATTCTTGTGCTCAGCTGCGTAAACTAATCATAATAACTTAAATCAAAGTCGGAGATTTATTCTTAAATTCATTTTTCTTCCACAAAACGTGAAGTTGTGAAGTTCAGTGGATCGGCCACCTTCAATTCAGGCGGCCTTTTTTTTTGGTCCAAGATGTACTGAGTGTGATCCCAAGTTTAGGTCATTGTGTTGTTTGGACAGAACTTCCAATTTTTAAATGTATTATAAATATATTAATATGGACAAACTGACACATTCCATTTTAGGGCAGTTTTTTTCCCACATTTTTTTAACATGCCCTTCTGGTTTGTTTTCTTTTCTTCATCCGGCTCAAACCTCTGTTTCTGGTCGTGGTATGAACACAGGGGGTTTCATCTTCAGTGTCAGATCTCTGAAGTCCCACTCCTCAATCACATATTGCACAGGCATTCTGAAACAAGCACACATTCCTTAAAGTCTCAGGGAAAAAGATAATCTGACTCCATATACATATGCAGAAATGTATGTAGAGACTTTATACCTGGAGAGGCGTCTTGTGCAGAGCTTCCACATCTGTTCTGTTTCCTCACGGGTTAGAAACTCAGACAACTTCCCCTGTTTGAGACCTTCTATCTAAGAAAATGGCAGAGAGATGTGAATATGTGTGCTTCGGACATCATATCAGTCAATGTAGAAAGAGCTTGTTGCATTCACAACTCACAGTTTTAGCCCCGAGCAGATATGCAATAATGTACTGGCTTGACAGGCCGGGCTCGGTCACTCCCTTCTCTTGAAAGTGTCTCTTCCATAAATCTACTGCCTGAAGTGCTGTGATCCTGCCAGCAGGAAAGGCTGGAGCGCTGCATGGACGCACTGCACAGGAACCCCAAGATCCCTAAAGGCATTGGATTAAAGTTGTTCTACAAAACCATTATGATAATAACATTTGTTTGTGCCTTATGTATGTAAATGAATATGGCGTCAAACAACAAACAATCCATGAGCACAGGCTCTAAAATATAAGTATGTCTTATACCTTTTTTCACTGTTGGTCCAACTGTTGACTTCGGGTTCTATGAAGAACTTATAAAGGCCAGTTGACACCATATACACAATATGGATGAAGGTATTGAGCCACTCCTCTTAATAATCTAATTCAGGTGTGTCATTTAGTCCCATTGCCATAGGTGTATACAATCCAGCACCCAGCCATGCAGTCTGCCTTTACAAACATTTGTGAAAGAAAGGGTCTTTGTAAAGAGCTCACTGAATTTGAACGTTGTATTGTAATAGGATGCCACCGTTGCAACAAGTCAGTTCGTGAAATTTCTTCTGTAACAGATAATCCACGATCAACTGTAAGTGGTATTATTGCAAAGGGGAAACGTTTAGGAACCGCAGCGTAAAAGTTGCCAAAGCTCTGCAGAGTGCCAAATCAGCCCTGGCATTAATATCAGCACCAAAACTGTGCGCCGGGAGCTTCATGGCATGGGTTTCTAAGGCCGAGCGGCTGCATTCAAGCCTTACATCACAAAGCACGAGGCCAAGCATCAGATGAAGTGATGTAAAGCATGCTGCCACTGGACTCTGGAGCATTGGAAACGTTTTCTGTGGAGTGACGAAACATGCTTCTCTATCTGGCAGTCTGATACACGAGGCTGGGTTTAGCGAATGCCAGGAGAACGTTACATGCCTGACTGCATTAGGTCAACTGTAAAGTTTGGTGGAGGAGGGATAATGCTATGGGGTTGTTTTTCTGGGGTTGGCCCAGTGAAGGGAAATCTTATTGCTTCATCTTACCAAGTCATTGTGGACAATTCTATGCTTCCAACTTTGTGGGAACAGTTTGCCATGTTTACATGCTGGAACTTTTCTGTTCCAGCATGACTGTGCCCCAGTGCACAAAGCAAGGTCCACAAAGGCCTGGTTGGATGAGTTTGGTGTCTAAGAACTTGACTTGCCTGCATAGAGCCCTGACCTCAACCCCATTGAGATGAACTAGAACAGAGATTGCGAGCCAGGCCCTCTCGTCCAACATCAGTGTCTGACCTCACAAATGCTCTTCTCCTGTAGGTGTCCTGTAGGTGAAGGTGGCCCATTACTTTTGTCCATATAGAGTATATTTCAACGGGTGAGTTATTGGACTAAATAAATAATAAAAAACAATAAATAGCTTTATTAAGGGGAACATCGTCAATGTGCTTTGGCATAGATTCTACAAGTCTATCAAACTCTACTTCAGGGATGAAAAGTCTTCCGAAAGAAATTCCCTTAGTCTGTGTTCTGATGACTACGGTGGAGGACGCGGTCGAACATGTCGGTCCAAAATCTCACACAAGTGTTCAACTGACATTTTGTGATCGCGATAGTCATACAATCTGATTCACCTCAATTATATACTCGTCAAATCCTTCAATGTCAGGTCAATGATTACCTAAAATGTTGTGCCAAGCCATGATAACAGATCAGAGATCAATCCAGTTACCTTCATTCCAACGCTCCTGTACACAAAACATGCGTAGCCTGCACCCAGCGATCTCCTCCACATCTTTGATCTAAACAGACGCCCTCTCCATAATTTTACTTCCGTTTATCTCATGGCAGTCTGTTGCCCTGAATGTAAACTTTAAAGCTCACTTCTATCGCCCCGAGTGTGACTTGTTCAACATGTTCTGTGTTCGGATGCCACAATAGTTGATGACAGTTTCTCTTCTCTACACATGGCGCAGCAGCAAACCTCTTAAACAGTTTTTGTGACGTCTCCTCCTGCGTCGCAGGCTGCGCAGCACTGACTCCTGTGATTTGTGTTGCCTTTATAACCGTCGATAATATTCGTTGTAGAGCTTAACATCGCACTCACACAACTGAGGTTAATGATAACCACATACCCAGGTATTCTGCAACGGGGGATGTGCCAAAGACGCTAATTATAAGTGATTTTGCAAAACTACAATACTAAACATAAGATGGCTTTCGCTGTCTTTTTACGATATTCCCAACATATGATTATCGACTTTCCGAGGAGCCGCTGAAAGCGTCGGTGTTGTTGTTGTTGTTCCGCAGTCTGGTGGGAAGGATGTTCGAACTATTGCGGTGAAAGTTTGCAGTTAAACTGATACTTTAAAAGCTACAACTCATTTTCTTCTGACTTTAATCAGCTGTTAGAACCGCTAAATACATTTCACAATAGGTCACAAGCTCGCGTTTGTGTTCGAGTGGGTAGCTAGCAGCTAACGTTAGCCTAGGCAGCGAGGATTTGCAACTGAAACTGAAACATTTAGTGGTAGTTTGTCAGGTGGTAAAAAGCCCTGGTTGAAAATATGGGCATGACAACTCAAATAGAGTGTATATTTTTCAGTGAGTTTCACCCTACTCTGGGCCCCAAAATAACATATCAGGTATGAAGAAATCAAAATAATTTTGTTGATCTTGTGAATGGTAAAGAATCATTCATATTGTTGTTGTATTGAGGTGCCTACTTTATAATCGTACTGTCTGATAGTCTCTCCTTTGTACTCCACTGGCAGGTCCCTGAAGAGTACATTTCTCGGGAGCTCTTTGACACCGTTCAGGTTTATATTATCACCAAGCCAGAGCTGCAAAACAAACTAATAACAGTGTATGTAATTCTTGATGTCCTTATCCAACAGTGTGTCTCTCTTGTCAGTATAAAACATCACAATCCTGTTTTTTCATGTTGTAGCACTGCAATGGGAAAAAAGCTAATTGGGTGTCCTGTGTGCATCGAACATAAAAAGTACAGCCGGAATGCCTTACTTTTTAACCTTGGCCTTGTTTGTGATGCACGAGCCAACACCTGTGCCCTGGAGCCAATAGTCAAGAAGTTGTCTGGTTACCTGACCACTCTGGAGGTAGAGGGAAAATGCATTATGATGTACAGTAATGTGCTTGGCAGATTATTCTAATTTATGTCTTTTCTATTCATAAAACTGTATTCAACCTTTATTGCTTTGCTGTGTTGCAGCTGGAGAGTGGATTCATATCCAATGAGGAGAGCAAGCAGAAACTTATGCCCATTATGTCGACCTTGTTAGAAGAGCTCAATGCCAGGGGCGCCTGCACTTTACCCATAGGTAGGAACAATCCCCAATGAACACATGAAAGAGCAGAAGAGCAGCCACAAGCTTAAAGTGTGTTGAGAAAATCTCTCAGCGGCCTCACAACAGCAATAATGATTAGATCAGTTTTAATCTAGTTTCACTCTCCTTCTCTGTGCCTGTTTTAGATGAATCTAACACCATCCACCTACAACTGATTCAGCTGCGAAAGGATCCGGCAGTTGTCCAGGAGTACGATGTGCCAGTCTTCACCGAGTGCAAAGATCACTTCATTAAATCTCAGTGGGATCTCACCACTCAGCAGGTGCCATCCTTCATTGCTTCCATGTGTCTGATCCATGTGATTTGATAAGACATTGCCAAAACACTGAGACACATCAAGAGAAAGATATTCATTAAAAGCCTCTTATCTGCAGTAAAGTCTCCTGAGGTGTGATATCCTTATATTAAGTGACATCCATTGTTTTATGGCTGGAAAGTAAACAATGAAGGAGAGTGAATGGTATTTGAATTAAAAAATATTGCAATATGTAATGCTGACCATAATTACATGACCCCTGGTTTTACAGCTCAGTGTTAGACCATGTCCTAAATGAATACAAAGGAAAACGAGTGTCCAACTATCGAGTCGCTCTCTATCCCACACTGAATAAGACAACTGGTATCAGGGCTATACTTCCTCATTTCAACGAACTTCTTGAGCAGTCTCTCTTTCAACTCAACTGTTCAACACGAGCATCAGGAAGAATATAGAAACTGGGTGTGTCTGACAGTTCTGCTC
>CAAKHC010015281.1:29650-49678 GCA_901007825.1 Macroramphosus scolopax
ACAGTTCTGCTCAAAACGTCGTTTCGCACTTTAGTTAGGTGAGCTTAGAACAGCTATGATATTCCACTAGACGCTCAATGTTGTCTCATTGAGTTAGGACACTATTTTAACCAATAATTATTCTTCTGTATCCTCACTGCAGATCCTGCCCCGTATTGACGGATTCAGACACATCCAAAAAATATCTGCTGAAGCAGATGTTGAGCTGAATCTTGTTCGTATTGCTGTGCAGAATCTCCTGTAAGTACATATCAGAAAATAAATTGCTGCACACACTTCTTCTGATGCATGTCCAAAACTCCATAATACATATTTGTCTAGGTTCAGTTATTCTGCAAACCTGCGGTGATTGAAGCACGTCGCTGCAGGTTGATCCTTGTTACAGAGTGCAAATTTCATTAAGACCACAAACATCAGCCACCTTAAGAATATTTTCTGGAGGGGACATCAGTAATATGTCCAGGTAAAATAAACAATCTGCTGTAATCAACACAGCCATTAATAGAAGTTTAGAATAGATATTAAAAACGACAAACAATGAGCCAACTAGTAGGAGACTTCTTATGGAGATAGCCTCCTTTATTATTGTGAAACCTTACTGAGGCTGCCCTCCACAGGATTTTACATTTGTTGTCGAATGTGTAATAATTGAATATTTGTATCGCCTACCAATGATTTAGTATTTGCAATATTACAGAGTTCTTTCTACTTACACATTGATTTTGAGCCTACATAAATGTCATGACGTCCACCTTTTTTTTCTCTATCATGATTCGGTAAACCTTGACCTCCCATTCATCTTGACATGGTGCTTTCAAGTTTTAAAGTGTGTGTGTGTTGCCTGGCAACGTAAAGTTGTGTGAGTGTGCCTCACTCCCCTGTGTTTACAAACTGTGCAGTTATCTGAGCTTTAAAGTGTTCGTGGCAGTAGCCGCTGTGTTAATATTTTTCGACATCTCTCTTGCTTTAATGACGTTTTATTTTGGGCAGGTCAACACCAAAGGTTTATGTGATGAATGATGGTAGAAAGATGGTCAGAGTAATATGCATATATTGAGTTTTATATTATAATAATACACAAGATGCAGCAGCTGGTGTGTGTGTTGCACTTCAAGGACTATTTCCAGGAGAAGCCAACTGTATTTGTGTTTTCTTTCACAGGTATTACGGTGTCGTGACCTTGGTTTCAATATTTCAGGTACAAAAAACTTTATTCACACAGCAAAAGTAAAGTCTTCATTTCATTAGAAGAAGTTATGGGGGAAACCTTTAACTTCAGGTCATCCACATACTTCATTCGACACTCTTAAGCTAGCCTGTTTGTTATAATCCCAATATATGACCCTTTGTCTCCCTGGCTTCCATAATCTGTTGAGACTATTTGAGGGTAACTGTTATTTGCTGATTGTGTTTTGCCTCTTTACTTCCTTCCAGTACTCGAATGTGTACTGCACCACCCCCAAAGTCCAAAGCCTCATAGACGACAAGTCCATTCAGGAGGAGTGTCTTAACTATGTCACTAAGCAGGGTACGTAATGGTGGTGGTTTTTATACAGATGTTCTTTCTTTTATTTTGCGATGTTTATTGCCTGGGTTTTTGCCACTGTCAGGTCAGAGGCGTGCGAGTCTGAGAGACGTGTTCCAGCTGTACTGTGGTCTGAGTCCAGGAACCACTGTCCGAGATCTTTGTTCTCGCTACTCGCAACAGCTTCAGAGAGTTGATGAGAGGTCAGTATCACTCACCTTCTCTGTTCTGTAAGACACTTCAGGGCAGATGTGGTTCAAACAAGCTGTGTCATGTGTTCTCTGTCAGGCGGCTGATTCAGTTCGGACTGATGAAGTCTCTCATTCGACGCCTGCAGAAATATCCAGTGAAGGTGATCAGAGACGAGAGGAGCAGGCCGCCTCGACTCTATACGGGTTGTCATAGTTATGATGAGATCTGCTGTAAAACAGGCATGATGAGATTTTTTCTTCTTAACTTATTACTAATGGTAATGGAACAAGTCTGCTGACCATGTCATCATTTTACAGGAATCAGCTACCAGGAGCTGGATGAACGTTTGGAAAATGACCCCAACATCGTTGTGTGCTGGAAGTGATGAACTCATGCAGGGATTTCCACGTAATTGGTGAAAGAGAGCAGTAGTTTGACTGAAAGACAAAGACATGCCTCAACCAAAGATTACTTCATTGAGAGGCCTGTTCTTGGAATTACAATGAAACGTTCATAGTATTTTTTGTAGGTTTGTGAAAGGTTAAAGTTTTTAAATTGTTACTTTTCACCAAGACTTACCAAACACTTCGATTCAGGACAAGTGAGGAAAGTAATATTTATTTATATTGTACAATAAATAAAAGATTGTGCTGCTGTGTGACATTTTTTAACCTTTAAGCAAAAGATGTTAGCTTTATTGTCTCTATCGGTGTGACTGTAGGAATCACAGAAATTCTACTTGTTCCTTTTACATAACCTACATTGCACACCGACATAACTGTATTATCTACTCTACCAAACATCACTAAGACTGGAGCAACAGATTACACATCTCTGCAGAGCAGAATAATTTCTGGTACAACAGGGGGAAAAAACTAAATGTTGATGGAAATGAAGCTGCAGCTGTAACGGGTCAACCTGAGTGAAGACCACAATCCAAAACACCATAACTGAAAAGAATACAAATCCATGTCAATATTGTCCAAGTCAATCATCTACATAATATTACTTCCAGGGATGGGGAGGGATTGGGGGGACAGGTGACCATGACCACTTGGGAGATAAGTAGTGTAGAACATTAATCGTTAATGGTGCTTCTCGTATAGTACCAGTTTTGTTATAGAGTATTATTGACACTGTCCAGCGTTTCTCTTGAGGATGTGGCGCCCCTCTCCGGCAACAGTGAGCACCTCCCATTCGTGTACTGTAACCATGACAACCGCAGGAAAAGCAGTACTGTTGTAAGACAACGGTGGCAAATGGACCGACTGTGATAGTAGAATTCAATTACATTTTTACCTGATACCTAATAGATTGTTATCGTTTAGCAGCCTCCTAAGACTTAATGGAAACGTCAGTACTTTGTCATTTAGAGGCGGAGGGTTTTGTTCAAAGTCTTAAGATTTTCTCCCTCAAGGAGTTGGGCTCAGAGAGGTAAGACGGACCAGCTAACAGTTAAGTTAGCAAGTTAACTAAGTTAACATGACGTTGGACGTGAAGTTAACTGGCCTGAGTAGCTAAGTTAGTAAACTAGCCAGGATGCTTCGGTCAGCAGGGTTCCACATGACAATATGTGTGATAAGTGATTGAAATAAATGAAAGTGTGGAGGTAAGGTTACTAAGAAGCAGCAGATACTCGTTTTGGCTAATGTTAGCGTCTACGGAACAGTTAACAGTTTGTGGCAGTTCAGGAATATATTTTAGAATATCTAAGTAAACTAACTACTCTTAAGAAGCACGGTATTATATAGATATAAGAAATACTATGTATTATAGTATTTCAAACATGCTCATCCCTGCCGTAAAAATACATTTTATTATAACCGAGTGGTTTAGTAGCATCACAATTTTTCATCTCGGGAGAGAATTCAAAATAAACCTCTTAAGTTTCTCAGTAGGTCATAAGAGATAAAGTCACAATACGTCTTAAGCTGTTTTTTTCCAAATCTAAAACATTATTAATTATTAATGATATACAAAATAATTGGGCCTATTATGGGCTTTTCTTAGATCATTTGAATCGGCCAAAAAGACAAGAGAGTTCAGACATCACCTTTTCTGCTAGGTGATTATAGATATAGTATGTGCTGCATATACACTGTTTCTTCACTTTATCGTGACTGAGGGTCCAGCAAGCAAACCTGTCCCACATGATCTGGATGTCTGGAGGGTTCATTAAGTGTAACCTCACTGCAGTTTCACATTTTTTCTCTGTGTTTTGACAGGTGGCACAGACAGCATGAATATATTGAGAAACTAAACATGCAGGCAATACTGAGTGCTTCTGCCACACATGATGAGTTCATCAAGGAGCTATTGGTGTTATATGGAAAGGTGACTGATATCTTGGTGCACATGATGTTAAAAAGCAAACCTTGACATTCAAACAGGCAACACTTAATTCATCTTTTTTTTCCACCACATTCTCTGTAGATCCCTTTCCTTATCCATGAGATGATCCTTACTGAAGTGTGGAAGCAAAAGGTTTTCCCCATCTTATGTCAGCTGCAAGACTTCAACCCAAAGAACACGTTTCCTCTTTACATGGTGGTCAGTGGAGCAACATGTAAAATCATCCCAAGCTTGAAGCTCATAACTGATTTTGTCTGTACTTTTATGTCATCCTCTTAGATCCACCATGAAGCTACAATCATAAACCTACTGGAAACGATAATGTTTCATAAGGTCAGTGTGTACGCAAATGAAAGAGCCTTAATTTTATTAATCTGCTGCCTTTTTTAAAGGAGGTGAGGTGGGGGTTTCGATTTCAAACTTGATCACTAGATGTCACTAGATCATACACACTGCTAGTTTAAATGTGTTGAACATAACTGATAAGAATCAAAAGCGGTTTAGACTCTCGGTCCTTTCTTTCTATCAAGATTATTTAACTGTATATAAATCATATGTGATGCATTTAGGGATATTTACATGTTCTGTAGGACTCATGTGAGGCAGCTGAGGACTCTGTTCTTGACTTGGTGGATTACTGCCACCGCAAACTCACCCTGCTGGCCGGTAAAACCAGCAAAGAGGGTGCCACGACTCATCACCAAAACAACCTGACCACCAAAGAGGTAAAAGATTCTGGTATATATTGGTTTGAAATATATTACAGGCTATTGCAGATGACTCTTTCTTTCATAAACAATGAATCAGTTGAATCTTTCTTTTCACCTGGGTCAGGAGTTGCAGATTCAAAGTGCTGCGCTGGAGTTGGAGATCTCCTTAAAGGCCTTAACAGTGTTGCGCTACATCACTGACCACTCCAACAGGTACAATAGTGTAGATAAGGTTTAGAAATAGCATCTCATATTATGTCACAGTCTCATATTATCTGACATTCAAAGCCAAATCACTACATGTGCATCATCTACACTACAGTTGAATAGACTGGAAATAGCAGTTTGTATTTCATTATCTATTAATCTGTCTTCTATGAAATGTAAGAAAGTGCAGTGCAGAGCAGCATCTAGAAAGGGACTGCCAATTAACATGTTGCGTTGGTTTCACAGGAAATATAAAGTAGATATTTATGAAGAAAGTTTAGAAAAAGTTTTAATAACTTGTGATTGGCAGAGGTCTTGTCGGAGGTCTGCACGCTCCAGGTGCCGGTCTTATTGTATGATGAAGGAAATATTCACATTTGACAATTGTCTTATAAAAGCTGTTAATTGTCGATCTTAGTTAAGGACTTCCTTAAGCTGACAGACGGAAAGTGTCTGTCTGTCTTTCAGTATCAGTGTCATCAATCGCATGCTGTGCATCCACAACGTCCCTTGTTTACTGGTTCACCTGATTGACTGCTGCCCGTGGAGTCGCAGCAAAGCAGGTATAAGTCACACCACTTCAATATCAAATGTGTCCTTAGATATCTTACTCTGTCAAAACGTTTTCCTCAAAAGTGACTCTCTGTTCAGTTTCTTGCACTCTGTCTCCCATCATAGGAGGTATAGAAAAGTACATAAATGGCAAGTGGGAGACAATTCCTGTGGAGGATCATTTAAAGGTGACAAAACTAGATGGCCAAGTCTGGATTTGCCTTTACAATCTGCTGCTGAAGGAAGACTGCCAAAGGAAATATGACTTCAACAGTTTCAACAAGAGTCAGCTTCTAAAGGTGGAGTACACATTCAATTAAATGTTGACTGAGTCTCTGCAGCTGTCAGATTTCCATCATCATTTGGGATTGTGTTATTTTGTTTTATTCACTTCTCCTGCAACTGGCTGATTGTAAACTAATGCTCAGGAAGTGTGTGAGAGCCGAGTTCTCCGTCATCATATCTGATTTCCTCAATTGTTAGAACACAGTTTGAGTTTCTAGATGTTGTTTCCTTTTATCACATGCTTTGTCATCCCCTTCTTGTTATGTCAATAAAAAAAAGGAGTTTATTTTCCTTGAATACATTAGTTTTGAAGTCTGTCATTCGTACCGTGACGATATTATTATACTTGATCCGTCATGTGCCACAGCTCCGTGGATTCCTGACCGAGGTGTTGATTGATCAGCTACCAAGCTTGGTGGAACTCCAGCGTTTCCTAGCTCATCTTGCCATTACAGACCCTGAACCTCCAAAAAAACAACTCATTTTGGAGCAGGTAAACTCACACATGTGCACATATCTCATTAGAAACTACCCCACATGCCCATGCATTTACCCTCACTTGTTCTTGATGTATAGATCCCTGAAATGTGGAACCACATTGTGAGTAAGAACTCTGGGAAATGGACGGCAATAGCTAAATACCAAGTGAAGGAAACGTTCAGTGCATCTGAAGATGATCTGAAACTACAGGCACAGAGGTAATTCTGAAATCACAGGTTAAACTGGGTAAGGAAGACATTCTGTAAAATACCTTGCCTTGCTTTGGCATGACATATGTATTTCTACTTTAACTAGGTTGGCTCAAACATACAACTTGGATGTGATGGAGAGTTTAATACCAGAAAAGCCAAAGTGTGGATCTTGTGGGAAAGAGGCTGCGAAGAGGTGCTCCCGATGTCAGGGGGAATGGTACTGCCACAGGTAAGGCCACTTTCTCTTTGGGTTATAGAAAAACATGCTGGGGTTTAGTTGGTACGGACACTTACCAATGAAGCAGGAGGCGAACACTTGTTATTTTTGTGATGATGTAACTGAACGTTAATCTTTTTACTTTGTGTAGAGAATGTCAGGTGAAGCACTGGCCTAAACACAAGCAAGCCTGCCAACTCATGGCAGATGCCTTGGAAAAGATCCAGGGGAAGCTGCACAGCAACAGCTGAGACGCACATGAGAATCACAAAGATTGGAATTCTCCCTCACTTTACTGGGATCCTGAATCTGCTTGATAAACCTGTTCATCTTTAATGCTGTAAATATACAATTCTAAAGCATGTTTGATCATATCATTTCAATAAAAAATGTGTGTTTACATTCAACGAGCCCAAAGGTATTTCTCCAGTTCCCTCTCTGTCAGGGGTTTTATTTCCCCCCCTTGATTTTCTAGGTTCATCACACTTCATTACACAAACGGCAAATAAAATCGCTTTAATGACTCTCTCCTCATAATCTTGCCCATTGCCTCTAGGATCAGCAATACCTGAACTTTACATGTAGACCGACAAAACCTCTTCCTAGACTCTCAGGGAATTTCTATCAACGTTCTGGTTAATAATCCTGCTAGTTATGTTCTCACTTTTCCCCTGTCTGTCAGCAGAGACATGTTAAATGTTTGTCACATGACTTGGACTCGAGTCCAACTTGATTCACAGATTTGATGACTTCAAACTCAACAAAACCATTAGTCTTGCTCTTTGAATTTGACTTCAACACCATGACCCGTGACTTCCCTTGGACTTGAGCATTATGACTTGAAACACTTTCACTCTCCCCTTTTCAAAAGTTATGAATTAGAAAATATTTGGTGAATCAACTCTTCCTTAATAAAATAGCAAAACTGTATATGAAATGAAATATCATCATACATGTAAAGAACAGATTAGGACTTATTTAGAGCTTGAAAACAAGTTTTGGACTTGTGATTTGCTGAAAACTTTCCTGCCTTTAACTGAGTACTTGAGTGGAAAGACTTGAGACATACTTGGGACTTGCAAAACAAGACCTGATGCCATCTTGATCCCATATGTCAGTAATATGAGATCATAGAGATGGCTTTATGATTGTATACAGACTACATTGTAGAGACTTAGGGGTGGGGGATCTGTACGCCCACTCAGCTGTGCTCCGGACTCGGAAGGACCCCCTTCATGAAAACATCCTCAGTGTCAGACAGCTCATCTCCCTCTTTCTCTGAAGAACAGACACTCCGTCTTACTAGTTTAGTCAGAAGAGCTTAATAAAGAAAGCATGGTTGTCTTGGGAGCTGCTTGGTGACGCGGATGTTACCGAGAAGTTGCGCGAACTAGCCGCCGAAGATCGTTGATTTCCGGAGATGTCGCCGAGGCTGCACACCTCCGTTATCTGGGGACTTCTCTACGGATGCGAGACGTTTTGAGACGATGCGGCTATAACATGACTGCTTTCTCTTCTGTCCAGGTAAGTTCAGCAAAGACATGGGAAGAAAGCTTTTATTGAACATTTGGAAAAGTAGTTAGTTGGATTAATCTTACCTAAGTTATGACTTCACATCTGGCTAATCGTCCGACTCTTTCCGTTAAATGTTTTATTTAGACAGAACTTGTTACTTGTAGTTGAAAGTCGCAGAACAACACACATCGTGTCTGAACCCTTCGTCTGTGTACTTTGTGTTAGTTTCAGATATTATGGCTAAATTACTTTCATATGTTAAACTTATGCTAGGCTATCACATATCAGAAGGCTAACTAACGTTACTGTACGATGTGTTGCTGCCATCCACGAAACATGAACAATAAAACCCCGTTGTACATTTCAAAGTAAAATAATGTGGGAAATCTACCGTATAGCAACATGACCTGAGATCAAACACACAAACTTCTTATCATATACTTTAAGAAGTGATAGAAATACAGGTAAGAGGTACATTTTGTACTTCACTATACTTCCTAAAGTAAATATTGAGGTACATTTATAGGATAAAGCCAGTTTATATAATATTCTTCATTGTCACAGATTAACTGTTTACATGTTACTAACAATTCAATCACATACAAACAAGACTCCATTATAAGTAAGTTTAATTAGATGAAGTAACATACCTGCTTGAGTACTTTCATAAACTCTGTGGAGATTCAGGTGTTACTGGAGCATCAATTATCAGGACGAGACAAATAAGACAATCAAAGGATCAATAAAATTGAATACAGACTAAAGGTAACACATTTCTACTTCACTATGTACGCCAATACAAATTGAATATAGTATTACAATAAGTGTATAAACATCCTTCGTACTTGTACATTAGATACTTTAAATACAGTTTGTTTCGACAGGTACACCTGTACATTATGATACAGCTGTACCTGAAGTGCTTTATATTGAAATTGTTTTTTTAGTATCCTGTTCCTCTCATGTTAATCTCAAACTACAATTTATAAAACAGTGCAGTCCAACACCACAGCGAACTCCAACCTCAATATGAACATGTATCTGTCTGACGGTGTCAATAGAAACTGAAAGTTATTATATCTGTAAAGGAAGTATTTATGACGGAACTGTTGTGTTTGATCACATCAGATTGTTCCTGATGAAGTGGCCAGTTTTACATTACCCTTCAGTTTGTCTTATTGTTCTTCCGTCTATAAGTGATGAGGAGGGGATACAGGATCTGAGTGACACGATGTCTTTGGGGGAGTTCATCGAGCTCCGTGACCTGAGGCCAGGCGGAGAGCATATAGAGCTGACTGGCACTTCTCCCTGCTCACCTCCACGTCTGGAGAGAGCCAATGCCCTGAGGATCAGCCCGGGGAAGGTCCCAGATCTGCTGAGCCGGGTGGGCATCATCAGAGTCCTAAGCAGCTGCCAGGACCTCGAGCTCAAAGAGGAAACAGGCGAAGGGCACAACTTCCATCCCTGCAGCCACACTCAGCCCACGTGGTGTGACCTGTGTGGAGACTTCATCTGGGGCCTTTACAAGCAGAGCCTGCGGTGTGTCAGTGAGTTGGCTTATGAGGGCTGTTTGTGTGCCTGTGGGTGTGCATGTGTATGTGACTGCTGCTGTGAATAAAGGCTGAGAGCAAAGAATATGGCCACCAATATAGCCACATGCTGCTACTGCTTGATTCACAGAGACAAGGAAGTTCTGTTTTCTTTCAGCAGAAATAAGTTGTTGATCATAAACGCTGCATATCAGGAATTCACTGTGTGTTAGCGTAGCCGTGTTTTTAACATCAAAATACATCAACCATGTAGGGATGTGCCATATCATATCATCCATGATATAATGTTACAAATCTCCCTGATGATATTAACATTTTATATTGTGCTGATATCAGTATATTTGTACTATTTAAACATGATTTAATCTTTAAGACAAGAAAAAAATTTGACAACAATTCCGTTTCTTTACCCTGGGGTTAGCTTGTGCATTTTCATCAAATTTTTACTTGTAAATGAAATTCTTCCCATTTGTTTTTAGCCAACTTAATCCACAAAATTTGTTCTGCATGAGGATCAGTATTAAGTGTTACTCTTTGGACCAATGTTTTGCTTTGCATGGCTCTCATGCTGATGTGACTTATGGTAAAAAGATGCTTTACCTTTTTTTCACATCATCATTAATACCATTACTGCAAAAAATATTGTGATGTAGTTTAAAATCGGTATCGCCTACCTCTAATACAAGGCACACAGTTGTATTGTACCTCACTATACTTCCTAAAGTTATAGACTCATCTCAGAGATGAGCATCTTGAACTTCCTGATTGTCAACTGAAACCCACTAACACATTGCATACAGTGCTTTATGTAAATCATTGAGTCTGCAAACAAACACCTCTTAAAATGAATCATATTTCGAAACCACAGTCAAATCATAAAGACACAAACACAGAACCACACTCAGTGCGATTACATGGAGCAAGAAATTTCAGTTTCTGATCGTATAAGACAGAGTTCGGACTTTTAAAATGCACCTTGGTCCGATCTACTTCGGACAAAGGTCGGACATCTCAAAATCGGATAAGAGCCCCTAAATAACTCGTTCATTGTCGGTTTTCTAACGCCAGGTATACTCAGCAATCGGATCAAAATCGAATTTTGCATTCTGCGCATGCTCGATAATTTGGAGACGACGAAATAAATAGTAGTGTTGTTGCCGGAAAAGGTCCATGGTGTCCATGGCTTCGACGAAATCAACAACTCACTTCACTTCATTTAAAAAATATTAGTTTATTATAAAAAAAAATGGTGGAAGTTGATGTGTATGGTAAATTGTCTTTACCATGTATTTTAGCTTGGTAATATTTTTTTGCCGAACTGTTATCAAGACAAAGATACAATTCCAAACCAGCTCTGATAACTTTAATATTATTCTACGATGTGTGTCATAGTAAGCGCAAATAAAATAAACAGTCTGTGAGTCGTCGTGTCCAAACTCTTGACTGCCACTGAGTGAAATGTTATGATTTGTAATAACCGCAATACTGTGTCGTATTTTCTCCTTTATTTCAAAGCTGATTTCAACATGTGAATATTTGTGTATCTAAAGAAGACTGTTTTTTGCCATTATAAATGTAGAGGGGCATATTGCCAAAGAAACATTGCTTTGAAAACAGTAGGAGTTACTGCAGTGACCATAAGTGGCCACTGGAGTCCTCCACTTAAGTTAATGGTGTATTTGTGGTGTACTTATGTGTAAAGTCTGTTTAAAATGAATAATGTTCTACTGTTACAGATTGTAGATTCACATGCCACTACCGCTGTCGTGCCCTGATCCAGTTGGACTGCAGCTGGGACCGAAGCTCTGTGACTGACCATACATATGTTGTAGAGCACACCATAGAAACAGACACTAATGTGGTAAGTACCATTTTAGCTTGCAGTGTATCTGTGGTATTTTTTTTGCTTTAGTCCTTATGCAGCCTTATTGAGAAACTATTAAAAACAAGACAATGAGGAACCTTGGTGCTTTTACAGGCCTCTGATTAGTTGGTCACATTGTGACCGTAGCTGATTGCATTATGTGAAACATTTGCATTCCTTTATGGACCAAATCAATTAGTGTTATGGCAATAAACGGGAACTACTTTACACTGCAATGATAACACAGTCCATCCAGTTCATCTATTCCCACTGCATACCTTCTAAGCTGACCTTGTACTAAGTATTTGCCGTTATCAGCTACAGCTGACCTTTAAAACGATAATGCTGGGCAATAATAACAAGAACAAAGACAGAGAGTACATGTGAAGGAAAGTGAAGGGATTGATAGGGGATGTCTGTCAATGTTCTGAACATTGCAAGGATTACCTTTTGAAAGATCTGGTTCCCTTTTTTTCTGTCTCTTTAGAAAATACTCCTCACAGTGTTGTGTTATGTACCAGAGGAGGATTATTTATAAAAAAGGAAGTCAAGGTTATGAGTTAGTAGTTGGTCAAGGCAGCCTTGTTTCGTCTCTTTGTGACAAGTATTATTCCCTCTTATCAAACACCTGCTGCTTATCAAAGGACAACTGAAATATAAACTTTAGCAAACTTTCCATCTGAATACGATAAGGCCAGAAATGTTAGTGGTACTTTGACTATTGTGTATATTTTCACATGAGACATTCTACTAGTCTTTGCTGGAACAACACATGCTTAACTAACACTGTTACATTGGAGCGTCCCAGTAAGCCATGACAGTAGGTCAGTAAACGCAGCACTGATTGCATCCTAATCGCTCATCTTCGTAAAACCCCTTCTATGAAGACAACCTAGAACAAGAAAAAATCAACTAGAAGTTGAGTTTTGGGAGTTGTATGAGCTAGTGTTTTTTAATCCATAAAAGAAACTTGAAAGTTGGGATATCTCAGCTTGTCCTGACTTGTATTTTTTCTACCCTTATTGATTAATATTTTTATATTACACTCACTTAAAGAAATAGGACAAAAGTGCAAATTGAGGAGACTTTAGTGAAGTACAGGACAATTACTGTCCACCAGTGAGTACTATCATGATGTTCACTATTCTCGTGCTTTTCAAACTATATATGGGATTAAATGTAAGATTTGGGTCTCCAAGTTTAATATCTGCACAAATGCGGAAATTAAAAGTCACATGTTGTTCACGGTTGTGTGTGTGTGGGTGTGTGTGTGACCCATCACATGACAGCCATCGTATTCATTGGGAACGCGGATTCGGGCCGCAGGAAGAGGGGGGGGGGGGTTGGTATTTCCGCTGGGCGGCCAATCGCGAGGCGCTGCGTTGGTTTTGTGTATTTTCCAAACTCAACTGCCTTTGCGTGGGTGGGGCGACAGCGGTGGGAGGAAGCGGCGCTCTCAGCCAGGGCGGGGGTCTGAACACATCCTGTTTCACACAGAAAGAGTTGTATCGTGGTAACGTGGCCGGTAGACGAAGTACAGAGAAAAAGACAGCTCGGTTTTTTTTAAATCAAAGTGCTTGTTTGATATTTCAGTAGAAGTTAGCAAACGTTACGGTAACTTTAATAACGTTTTCAGTCAAGCTTGTCAGGGCTGTTTCAGTAACTACAGTGATTTATTGACACGCCTTTACACGTCGAAACTTGTACCGGTTCCTGACTGTGGTGTTAAAAGGTTAGTTATCATGACAAGCGCGGCTAGCAGCTCGGACAAAACTCCCTCCTTCGAGATGACCTGGGGCAGCTCCACCAGCAGCGGCTACTGCAGCGACTCGGACTCGGACACCGAGTTTGAGCAGTACTTCACCGCGCGGACATCTTTCTTCCCCAAAAATCGGAAACCCAATGTACAGGCCAAGCAGGTGAGAGAGGAGAAGAAAACTGTTAGTCGTCATATCTTAAATGTAATGCTTAGGTAGGAGAGACGGTCAACTGGGTGGTTCGTGGAGATTTTCTCTCGCGATATTACACATTTCTGACCAACGTTACTTTTATTAAATAACAGTCATTTTGATATGAAATATTAGAAAACAGCTTTTGCGAATGGATTGAATTAAGAGGTCTGTTCTATGTAGGTACAGAACCTTAATTATTGACATTACTAACACTTGGGTTTTCCTGTTATTCCATGACAAACATGTTGCTGTCTGTTGAGTAACTTTATCTTTAATTATCTTGTTATAAGAGGTCATAGGGCAGTTGATTGTAAAGGCATTCTGAGACAGAGAAGGTGCTCAAATGGACCTGAGGCTGGTGGGTGGAGTCCTGGTTCTGGCAGTATTGTAGTAAAAAATTCTGGAAGCTTAAAAGCAGTGTAAACTTCATAAAGGTCAAATCCTTACTGGTATGAAAGGATGACACTTTGCAGCGACTGCTCTGTTTTATCACACATCAGTGCATCTTCTGATTATAACAAGCACAGACCCGCTGTGAACTACTGAAATGTCATGTTTGGTGACGCATATCCTAGTCTCAAATTTCCACTTCGACACCCACCATTCATTCCCTTGTCTTTCGGGTTTTTTCACTTTAATGTCTCAGTCATAGATGAGTCATTGAATGCTTTGGAGTTTGTTAATTTTCTGTTCCCTTTTTCTCGGCCTTACACACACACACACACACACTCAGCTAGCAGGTTACTTTACAGATACTCTCTACTGTAAAAGTTCCTGTTCATCATCTTCACAGACGCCATTTTATGTTGCTGGCATCTTCTACAAGTTGTTTACATGAAGCTCCTTATGTGGGCATGTAGAGACACGACTATCACCATATTGGAAAGCTCAACCAGGCCCTCCTATTGATTTATTGACTTATTAACAGCAGCTCATTAACTTTGCAGTCTTGCAATCTGCCAGAGGAATGCTACATTGATCTTGTTCTGCTTGTCCTAGATGAATTTGTTACCCACTTTTGTTAATGCATGTTTTTTTTATATTAGGCAGTCCAGGGTACAAGAGTTCAAGAAATTATGTTTAAGGTGTAATTTTCTTTGCACATTGTGGCAGCATCTAGAATATTTGTGCATAATATATTGACCCTTAAATTTACTTTTGCTCCGTTCATGAGGAATCAGCTGGTGAACTGTATTGAAAATAAATGTATGCTGGCTCAAGGTTCTGTTGAATTTTTTGTTGTATAAAGGAAATATTTATTGGCCAGTAGACACAGGAAAAGCCCCTAATTGAGCCAATGGTCAGCCGGATGCTCGAGGCCAAATGTGCATGAGTAAAACATGACTGGTTGATGAGGGAGCTGACTTCACAGGATGTGCCTGTAAGACAAGGGAGATCATTGTCTGTCCACTTATGAGGCTATTTTTACATGAGTACCAAGTTGAGGAATGCAATGTAAAACCGTTGGTTGCAGTCATAGCAAACAGCTGCAAGGTCCACATGCCCTCCCCTTATCCTCACATTCCCCCTCCCTCAGCAAGAGATCTGAGCAGAGGAACAGGATTGGGCAGGGCTGACATCATCTTTTTTGCTTCGGCTCAGTTGACAGGAAGTGTGGAGTCTGATGCAACTGGTGCGAGAAAGAATGGAGCAAACAAACAAACCCTTTTTTATTAAGTCTTGGCGTTTTGTGTCTATTCCAAACAATCATGCTGGAAGTGATGTTAAAATCTAATTTGATCACATTGTCGCATGAAATCTCTACAGTCGTTCAATAGTTTTAATTGAACATTTTCTTTCATACATAAACATTTTGTGTCCTGGAGCTAGACCATGTAGTTAAAACACACCTATAATCATTTCCTGAAACATTAATGTTATGTCTTTGCACTTCCAACAAAAAGGCCAATCAATAACTTGTGATAAGGAACAAATATAAAAGGCCAGGATGGTACCAAAGGATGATTCTTGTGCTTAAGTATGTCTGTGTTGTGTGGCTCTTAACTCTGGTTCCTGTTGTGGTTTTGAGGGGAACACTGACACCTGGTGGTCTTACAATTTAACTTTTTTCCTCCAGGATGAAAAAATTGAATGTGTTAAGCAGGAGCTGACAACTGCAGACCTTCAGAAGAAGGTGAAGGAATACAATGCTCAAATCAACAGCAATCTGTTCATGAACATGGTGAGTACTGATGGATAACTCCAGGTATTTTAATGTCTGTTTCACGTGTGTTTCTTCCATATAATGTTTTATTTTTCTCAACAGAACAAGGATGGTTCCTACACAGGCTTCATAAAGGTGCAGTTTAAGTTGGCGCGCCCTGTGTCAGTTCCACCCCCAAAGAAAGGAGCTGCAGGACACGATGCTGGAGCAAGGAAGGCTGGCGGAGTGAAGCGCCGCACCTCTTTCTACCTGCCAAAGGATGCATCAAAGCATCTGCACATTAGCTCTCGTACATCTGGTCGTGAAGTCATTGAGGCTTTGTTGAAGAAGTTTACTGTGGTAGACAATCCTGGAAAATTTGCTCTGTTTGAGCGCACCGAGCGTCATGACCAAGGTATTGTGCTCTTTTCATTAGCTTGTTAAACTCTTCATGGCAGTTGAAGTCTATTCATTTCTAAATTGAGCCTTTTATGTGCTTCTCGTATAGTTTATCTTCGTAAGCTGTCAGATGAGGAACGTCCCCTTCGTCTGCGTCTGAGTGCTGGACCCAATGAGAAAGTGCTCAGTTTTGTTCTGAAAGAGAATGAAACTGGAGAAGTCAATGTGAGTGTAACATTAACATACTTTTCAATATGGTATCAAAACCACATGCTTGGTTATACAGAAGTTGATCATGTACCCTACATACACTAATAATTTTTTTTCCTCTCTCCCTGCAGTGGCATGCCTTCTCCATGCCTGAATTAAAGAACTTCCTGCGTATTCTGCAGCGTGAAGAAGAGGAGCACGTCAAGCAGCTAGTGCAGCGATACGCGCTGGCCCGCACTCGGATGCAGGAGGCCTTGGGTGGCTCAACCCCTGGCTGAGATGACTGACCTCAGGGTTAAACGTGCACCTCTTGGCTGGACATCACCTGACTGACCAGTCATCGCTGCATCCAAAGATCCCAGAGAACACAACTCAAAACACCTTCTTGGTGAACGAGAGAGTGAGAGGGCGCAAGACAATGAGAGAGAGAGAGCTAGCGCGAATGTGCGTGTGAAAGGATGCGAGAGATGAGCAGTGCCTTACACCTGGAGAGTCTGATGTGCCTGAGAGAATGAGTTGAGAGAGATGAAGACTTGCAGATGAGACAGTGGTTGTGTCCAGTAATGTTTGAATCATTATTGGGTACCATCTGATTATCCTATGCACCTCAGTTGTGTCACCTTAACTTTAAAGTGAATCTGTCAGTAATAGCTTTAGAAGTAGTAAAAGAATCCAGCACTTTGCTAAGCACACAAGTCAGGAAACGTCATTCCTTTAATTTTTCAGGACATAAAATAAGTTAAGTATGAAATTGTGGCATTATTGTCCAATTCACATACATTCAACCTGGTTCAAGAGCAATGGACCGTACAAACCTTGTTTAAATTCCTGTTGAGGAATCTTGTTAAATAGTTAAGTGCAATCACTGATGAAAGGTGCATACATGGATTTTCATTTGAGCCTGCCTCTAAAGTCTGCCAAGTCCTCTCTTCATCCCCTGATGGGAGCAACTCCTTTTTATTTTTTTTGATTTTGCTGTCAATTTGTGAGTGTGACTGTTGTATGGACATTTTTATGCAATTATGAATGTCGGAGAGAGCAGTGTCAAAGCCACTCAGGTTGACTGGAATCTTGAATGAATTTTTATATACGTGTTTCAGTCAAAGCTGTTTTGTCATCCCTGAAGTCTTTTTCTATCCTTTAACAACATTTCTGTATGTAAATTCAATATCATTGTATTAATCTATGCACATAAACTCACTTTGCAAAGTATTAGGTACACCTAGATAAAACGAATGCAGCATAATACAACTGTATTAACCCTATAATACATCCTCTCTTTATTGGGGCTACTTTGTTTAGATAAGTGATCTTCCTAATATTTTATGAACTCTAATGAATATATAAGGCATCGACAGATTATTACAAACACCTCTCACTTTAAACCATTACAGTTCAATAGCCCCGCTAATGAAGTTCTCCCGAATCACCATTAAAACAAATCACAGGTCTAAAACGTCTTCCAGGTTGAATGAAAAGATTAACATCCTCCTCATGAAGGAACGATTATATGCAGGGCTCTATATTATACCGAATTAGTGTCATCGAGGTGTACCTAATAAATTGGCAAATCAATATATTCACGTTATAACGGCATTGAAAACGTCCTGACAGATGTGCACCGTTTTCAGTAAAGAATTCCTGTTCTATCAAGTGTTGGCATTTATTTCGGATTGTCGTTGATGAATACATTTTCAAAGATCCAAACGGGCTAAGATTATTACCTGACCAAGGAGAATATGTTTAACCTTTGGGTTGTGCCACTGTTTCTTAGCAGGACGATGCCACGATCTGCCCGGCTGATTGTCACCGAACTTGTTGAATAGTTGTAGCAAAGGAAAAACCCACGAAATTTTTAGGGCAGTTACATTTAACATGGCGATTTTATTTACAGTTGTTTTGGCTGATGTTTGCACGTGCGTACTTCGTGTAAAAATGTGACACATATACATTATTCAAGTTGAGATCAGAAAGATTATTATGAATCGTCCAAATTGCGCTGTTTTTGCTTTAACTGTAGCTGCCTGCCAGTCAGATCAGCTGATCGCCTCGCCGCAATGATCAAAACAGCTTACACTGGTGGTTGAAGTTATGACAGGACGTGACGATCTAAATTGGTATAACAAGGTATGATTTCAATGATGAGCCCATTTCAGTATCACGGTTTAGTTGGGTTTGGTTAGATATGACCCATTTTATAGGCTAGTTGTCGTAAAGCAACTGTGGCTAACCTGCGTCAGTCGCGGAAGCTAATAGGCTAAGTTAGCTCACCTACTATAATGGTGCAGGTACCGCTAGCGAGATGTTGATAGCGACATTGTTTGAAGAGAGCCAGACGGGTGCTTGTACTAAATACAGGTCGTGAGCAATAGATATACAATAAGGGCTGTGTATGGAAGTTAATGAAATGGTATAACTGTTATCAATAAGATGTTTTAACTTTACAGGCTTTAGTTGGTATGGCCCAGTTAGCTAGCGTCCTAGCTAGCACAATGTAAGATGACATCAAATAATGTTGACTGAACATAAAATGAGCCTAGGTTACATGTTAATAATTCGTTTTAAGGGTAATTAAAAATCCCGTTGAAGCATCAGATTTCTTTCAGTTGTGTATTTACATTAAACTCGTCTAATACATTTGGCATCAATCGAATTCACACTATTGTTAATTGCAATTCATCTGTTGAATTTTAAAGAGTCATCTAGAGAAAGTCACGATAAATGGTGTGGTATGCTATCACTGTGGAATTACTCAACCAGGTATTGAAAGTCTGTCCGTATCTTTGTGTACTTTCCAGGTCCTGCCTTTGACAAGGAGTTGAGTGTGTCTAGCCACCAGCAGATTGAATGCTTTTTGCTGAAGACTAACTATGCCTTATCTTTGAAAATGGGAGGAAGTGGATCCAAAGCCAAAGGTGTCTGGCCTTTCTCAGGCAATGGAGCTGGAGGGGATTCTGCCAATAATGAGAATGAACAGTCTGTTGCCCGACTCAAAGGTTCCAGAAATGCAACACCATTTATTTTTACCAGGCGGAGGTAAATACTGCATTACTTAACATTAGTGATGTACCAATCAAATGTGTTTTTCATGGCGCAGCAAACCCTGCCCTCCTGTTCTTAACATATGATTACAATGAGATCCACTTAGTGAGGTAAAGATTCTGAATTTTTCCTGGTATGTGATTTTATAGTCGGTGCCGATACTCTGAATCTAAACATCAGAATGCATGTCAACATAGATTGATTTGTGCATCCCTGTTTGAAATGGGTAATGTCCGTTCAGTGCAGCTAGTTCTGTTTTATTTGTTAAGGTTTTACTATATACATCTCTTTAGATTGCTGCTACTTCTGAGAAATAAAGTAAGCGATAAATACAAATTTCATCTCTGTCCTAGTTGAACAGCCTAATTAACAAACTTTGCTTCATACTGAATAAATAGTCTCATTTGGATTAGTAGAGTTGCATGAAAGATTATTGGTCTCCATGCATTGAGAGTTGAGTGACAGGGATCATCAACAAAACCAAATGGAAGAATTTCCTTATAAATATGACTTCTTCAATCTTTTATGCAGTGTAGTGTTACCAGAATCACGTCACACTTCAATGGTCCCCTTTTGGTTGAACTATGATATTTGCATTTGATTTTGGGGATATTTTATTGA
>CAAKHC010015282.1:0-14641 GCA_901007825.1 Macroramphosus scolopax
GGATTATTCATCATCACACGGGTTTGAAAAGTATTTAACCTTGCGCAGCGCCACATTGTTTGCCTTTAAACTGTCAAATTTCGAGCTCTTCAAGCGCGTTTGTTTGGCCTCCGCTGTCAAGCCGAACAAAGCAAAGTGGTGAGAAGCCGACCACTTCCAACGGAACATAACAGAACCCCGCGGTTGGCGCCGGGCCACTGTGGTCTACCACTGCGTGACCAGGACCAGGTTGCACACAACAAGTCTGCGGTGAGGTAATCGATCCGCCAGGTTGTTGTCCCACTGCTCTCATCCTCGACCAAGAGAATTTGTTCAAGATGGTTTGCACTGATTTAGGTTCTCCCTTGAAGTGGTCGGCCCTCGGTTAACCACAACACAACATGAGGCGCGGTCACAGTTTCACCGCAGGGCCACCGAGGACAGCAGGACCGCCCAGGACCACCGAGCACCGCGTGGACGGCCGGGGACCGCCCAGGACGGCAGGGCTGCCGAGGACAGTCAAGGACAGCAGGGCCGCCGAGGACAGCAGGTCCGTGTGTTCCTGGTTAATAGATGGAGAAAATGAAGGTGAGCTTGTGTTCTTGTCTGTATCGTTTCTTACTTATAGTTTTAAGATGCGTAGCCGGCTGCCGATGCTGCTGATGAGTCACGGCGTGACCAGAGGTCAGACTCGTGCGTCCGTCTGCATGTTTATGTATTCCTTTAGGAAGTCAGAGTGAACCACTGAAAAGAAACACTCCGTCCTATCAGAGGAAAACAAGCGCGATTGGAAGTCAGCAATTACCGTGTTGGAGATAACGGACTGCGGGGAGATAAGAGTGCCACCATTTATCTGAATGGACGAACCCCCTGTGGACCTCTGTGAATGCAGCTCCACACGTACAGCACACGCAGGCGACACAAACAGACTCTTCACTCATACCGGATGAAACGTGTTCCCTCGTGCAGCAGGCGTGACCGATCACAGCCGATCAATATACGCCTGGATCGGTGACGGAGCTTCAGCTGTACGTCCAGTAGGGAAGCCAGGGAGGATGAAGGGATGATGTCATGGTACATCTGGCATTTGTTGGTCAGGAACCATCTATCTCAGATCTACTGTATATAGAGATGGACGCCATGATAGGTGAAGACAGATTAATCTATCGCCCCCTGGAGTCTGTTTACAGTAGAGCTCGTACATCCCGCCCCCTCCCAAACGATGGTTTCTATGGTAGGAGGCTCACAACATTATTGTATGTTGATGTAACTTTGGTTTTTGTTTGTTATTTGATGCTATAAAAAGGGGGAGTGATGTCATCATGTTTTGAATATCGCATGGATGGAAGTTCAGAGGGAATCCTGGTTCCCTGGTTCCATTGTTCGTTCCCTGGTACCCTGGTTCCCTGGTACCCTGGTTCCAATTGACATCACCAACAAAACACGTCAGCGTCCGTATCAGGGATAGTTTAGTTAGTTATTGTGAGGAAGCCGAGGTCCAGATGTACATCCAGTCTATGGTTCCACGTCAGGACTCTGACGTGACACCGGGAGGACACAGCAGATTATAACTTGTGTGACAAACCTTTCACGGGTAAGCGCCTTGACAACAGACTGTTTGTAGCAAACAGAACTCCTGACTGACTTTTCAAAAACAAAAATAGTCGAGTCACGAAACCCGTCCGGACGCAGCAGCGGGTTCAGGAAGGGACGTCCCTGTGAACCCCCCCTTGTTCTTCTTCGTCTTCCTCCTACAAACTCAGACCGGCTCAGGAAGCGCCGCTTCTCCTTTGTTTTCAACAACAAACATAATTCTATTGCGAAATCTGATTTTAATCTTGTTTTAAATGTCTTTTTGTTTAACTCGCTCAGCGATTGTGCAACTCTGTTGCTTTTGAAACGGTTCCACACTGATTATCCAAATATTTGGGTTTGTGTCTTAAAGTGTTTGTATTAAATTGTGTTTTATTCAATGAAGATTTTCTATGAACACAACATATGTCGAGTTAATCCACCTCCAGAGCGAAGTGTGTGTGTGTGTGTGTGTGTGTGTGTGTGTGTGTGTGTGTGTGTGTGTGTGTGTGTGTGATTATTGTGCATGTGAGCAGAACACAGAGTTTCTGTTGGCATGCGGCCGCTGCTCTCTGCCAGAATAACCACACACATAATCCCTCACTCTTCCTCCTCTCCTCTCCCTCTGTTTCTTCTTCCTGTTCTTTGCCCATTTTTCAAATACAAGAAAAGTCTTCAGGACGTCGTCGTCATATTTACGTTCTGTTTTCCACTGATTCAGGAATGTTTCTCTTTACGTCTTCAGCGAGAAATTAATCTGGAAAACATTTTTAATTCACCTGTAAATAATTCTTTACAGACGAGGAAAAGAAACGAAGAAACATGATTCTGCCAAAAATGTTTTATTTCTTAAATATTTACAGATGGGAACGATTGAGACAAACGATTCGGCAAAATATTGTCAAAGGTTGAAAAAATCATCAGCCAAAACTTTTTTCTCTAAATTTTTAAATTGTGAAAATGTGAAACTTTTTTTTTTCAACTTTCGCGATTTTTTTTAACAGATGAGGAAAATTAAACTAACTAATCAAAACTTTTCACAGAAAATCGAGACAAAATTTTTTTTTCACCTGCAGAACTTTTTCATGTCGCATTTTTTTTTACTGACAATTAAAAGAAACTTAAAAAATTATCCGGGCAAAACTTTTTTCTCTAAAATTTTAATTTGTGAAAATGTGAAACTTTTTTTTTTTTTTCAACTTTTTTGTTTCGCACTTTTTTTTTTTTTTTTTACCGACGATTAAAAGAAACTTAAAAAAATGATCCGGGCAAAACTTTTCCACGTTTTGACATGAAAAAAATAAAATGAACCTTTGTGGCCAAAACCTTCTCTCTGTCCTCTCAGGGCTTCCGTACCTCACTTGTAAGAAGAAAACCAGGTGAGGAACGCAGACGAGCTCTGAAACAGGTCGACATTTCCCTTCAAGCAACGATGGAGCCGGCAAGCAAATTATAATTGAAACACAATAAATCAAAGTGGATTTCAGTGGGATCACGATAAGAGGGGGAGAAAAGAAACACAGTAAAACCCTGATTCACAGTCCCAGTGAGTTATAGACTCCCCGGGTTCACCGGGAGGAAAAGAAGGTCGGGAATCTGTAGAAAATAACCATCTGGAAAATTAGGAGCTTCAGCGTATAAGCTCAAGGCTGCGAGGCCCATGTGTGTTCAGGCGATCGCTGATAGAGTGAAAATGTAAAGGAGGATCTTTGTGACATGACGCAGCTGCAGGAGATCCACAAAAACAGACAAACACCTGTTAACATCCTCAATAAAGGGATTCACTGCCTCGCAGAGCCCTGACACATGTCAGGCTGACGTCCGAGTATCGGGAGCCGGACCGGAACAATCTGACTTCTTAACAAGTGGTGCAGCCGATGTTTCGGTGGACGGGTTATCTGAGGATGAGCAAGAAGGCATCAGAAACTATCAGAAACATAACCTTCGATGCTAGTTCGCTAGCATCCGGGCTAATAACATGCCTTGCTGTCTCTGTGAACGCAGCTCCTCCCTCCCTGTCTGGCTTCCATCTGCATGTTTTGCATATTGCAGTTCCTTCCTTTTGTTCGTCACAGTGTTTCTTCTTCTTTGCATGGGAAGCTAATTATCTGTTGAGGATTGTTCTGCAGGGGTGATCCCGCCGCCACCGACACACAAATCCTTCCCCGGCTTGATTGGCGGCGGAGGGATTGACCCAAAGGGGGAACTGGATATCAGGGAGCTGTCAGCCGAGTCTCTTAATACTTCATCTCAGAACACTTTGGGCTCAGCGGAGAGTAACGTGACACACCTAGGATACAAAAACATGAGGAGAAAAATAAGGTTTAGCTCAGTAACAAACACTGATTGTGAAATGCCTGCGATTGTTCAGTTTAAATTAGTCATATCAGGGCGGGGTGTCTGGAAAATGTGTCATAAATCAGGACAAACGGTGGATTCGCTTCAGCTCCCATTGTTTAGTTACCCTGATTGCCACGCATGCATGCATTCAGTTTCAAATGGCCATTTCATTGACTGTGTGTACATCCTTTTTGTTTCTGTATGAGCGTGCATGTGTCCAAGTCGTGTGTGTGACGGTGCACATGTGTGGGTGTTGCAGGCGGTTATACTTCCCCCCTGTTAGCCGCGGCCGAGTGATGAGCAGCTCGGAGGGAAGGAGGGTCGAGGCAGCAGCGTGGAACGAGGCTTCAAGATGCTCCAGAACCGTGCAGCTTCCTTCAGCCGCCATGCACACATCCTGCACATCCCACTCCGTCGGCTGCATGTGCACACGGAGACGCACCAGTGACTCCTGTTTATTGAGCCTGATGTTTAATTGTCCTCCAGCGAGGCAGCGCAGAGGTTCACAAGTGTTGAAACAGACTGTGGCTTGTGTGAAAGATGTCCAAACACGCGGCCAAGTTCCCTCCGGAGACGTCCCTGTGAAAGCTCAGACCGGCCACATCACAGAGCTTTTCAGGAGATCGATTCAAGCTTCTCTTTGTCCAAGAGCTACGATCCATCTGTGATCCGTGATGAGGAAAAGAAGGTCCTCTGTGTGGCTGAGTGTTTGCACAGGAATCCAAGAGGCACCTGTGGAGCACATTTCCCAAATGCTCAAAGATATTAATTCTGTGTATTTAAACATTCTGTACATTCATCCGTTGGAAGCAGATGATTGATGAGCCGGGGTTCTGCAGAAAATATCAGTTTTTCAGCTGCTGGATGCAGTTCAGTTTGATGCCTGAGCAGTTAGTGCAGTACGAGGACTCACAGCTCCCACTTGTGGTCAAACATGGAACTACATCAGATGACGTCACACAGGAGGGCTTCAGTGCAGGTGACGCTCAGTGAACCAGATGACACTTCTGATGATTCTTTGTAGGCCTGATGTGGCCTGAATCAGCATGAGCACGATGATAGATGGACTTCATTTATTAGATTTATATTTTGTTTTTTGTCATTTATATTTTGTCTTTTTTTATTGACTTTTTTTTTATTACACCTTTTTATGTATTTATTTATTTATTTAAAAACAACAGTAATGAATTATAAATAGAAAGAAAATAGAAATGTAACCATGTATAGTGATAGAATAAATGTGCATTTATCAAATCACATATAACACCTTCACAATGTTGCCTCACTCACACCTTCACAAACGTTCATGCACTCATCTCGACCTCGACTCGGCCTCCGCAGGAGCCGTGCAGCCCTTCCATCTTCCCCCTGACGTCACTGGACGGGTGTAGAGCACGAAAAGTAACTCGTCGTGTTTGAATGACAAGCGGTCGAAACCTCGGGTGGTTTTCCGTTTATTGGAGACAGATGTTGGAGACGGAGGGAGAAACACGCGGGTGGCGTAATCTGGGTCAAAGGAAACACAAATCCAAACAGAGGGGTCGTCGCTGAGTCATGTGACCTCGTACTGTTGAGTCACGGCCCTCCGGTGTGGCCGCTCCCAACGGCAACAGCAGGAAAATATTTGGTATCAGGAGGATCAGAGAGAGGTCAAGATTATATTTAGACATCAGGACTGATGTCTTAAGTATAGAAGGTCAGCAAAGGAAAAAAATACATTAAAATATTTATTGCTTTGTACTCCAGAAACTTTCTTCACTCCCAGGAGACTCTTTTTATAGGATTAAATAAATACATATGTTGAATAAAATATAATAAGCAATATAACTTCACTCTTTGGCAAAATCCATCCGTCTTAAAACTGGAGACTGAAGTATCATGAAGGTCTGCAGTCGTACAGGAGGCTTCCTCAGGTGCTGCAGCTCTGACATCATGACACAAACCCTCAGTGTGTGATACCTGCACACACACACAGCTGGACGTATGTGTGAGATTCAAACTCTAATCCTAAACCACAATCCAACCTGACCACCAAAAGACATCCGGACAGTTCAGAGCCTGGAGTTCACTCCGCTGCAGCAGCTGTGTTTGTCGCCCCCTGCTGGTGCTGCACCGTCACACCTCCATGATATCCTCCGGTGGACAGGCAGGTGCTGTGGCCTGAAATCGGGGTTTAATATCGATGCGTGATTACCTCTGCCTGTTTCAATCAGAGTGATCGGAGAGACAGAGTTCATGGGGTCAGCTGACTGTTTCCACTGGCATGGACTCACATGTCAACAGGAGTTTGGCACAAGAGGACGACTCACTCCAACATCTGAGTTGATACCTCCGGGTCCGCGGTGACCTGACCTGCAGGAGTTGGACAGTCGGAGGTTTAACTACTTTCTCTTCTTGACCTCCAGCCATCTTTCTCGCTCCCCGCAGGGAGCAGCGAAGTCGCAGCGAACCTTTATCCTGGCTCCAGTCGGAGCTCTGGCCTCCAGGAGAACCCGCATTCTCTTTGGCACATGTTAAAGCGCTCTATCATGTCTCTCTCTCTCCCACTCCTCCGTGCTCTCTCGTCCTCTTCCTCCCTGTCAGACCTGTCGCCACCAGGCCTTGTGAAATCACCTGGCACGGGACGACTCGGAGCTCTGGATGGACTCGACGTCCCGGGCGTCGCACAGCCTCTACAGAGCTTTTTATGGTTTCGTCAGAACGAAGAGTGGACGCTTCTCAGCCAGCGGGTCAGTTATTACTTCTCTGCTGCGAAGTAACAAGATGATTTAATATGAATTTATCCCAAAAAAAAAAAAGGTTTTATATTCACTTTACTAAACATGTTAAAGCCATTGGGAGAGAACAGAGAAATGAAGCTTCGCTGTGGCTCTTTATACCACGATCAGTCAGTCAGTTTCTCTCTCTGTATATACATATAAATATATAGATTTATTGAAGGATTGATGAGGGAACACGAGCTGCAGGTGAGAGGACACGAGCTGCAGGTGAGGACACGAGCTGCAGGTGAGGACACGAGCTGCAGGTGAGGACACGAGCTGCAGGTGAGGACACGAGCTGCACAGACCAGGTGAAGGGAATGAGTTGATTGCGTGACCTGATCAGGTCGGACGAAGTTTAATTTAGGCGATAAATTCTGCAGGAAGTTCCAGTGTTCAACATGCAGTGATGACATGTTCCATAGTGAAGTGCAGCTGTTTGCACCACCATCACCTTCCAACAGATACGATCTGACTGAGGCCTCAGAATCTCTGCAGAAGTGAATATTATGAGTCCTGACTACCGGCTGTGATGACATGATATGTCAAAGATAGAAAGCTGCCTGCGAGTGCGTCTCTATTTATTTCCATGTTCATCACTATAACTTTAATTTCATATTATGATACATGTCACTGTCCTCTGATCTTCATGTTGAGGAGCCGTCATCATTCATTAACATCCTAATAGAACACAGACGACATGACGTCATTCAAACTGAATCAACACAAACCTGTGACGAGGCTCCTGTAAGTCCCTGAACGTCCACCAGAGGGCGGTGTTGTATTAGATCCTGACGCATCAGGGGGGCGTTCAAACTGTCACCAGGTCCACTCTGAACCTTCCCTTTGACTAAACTCCCAGAACCTTCATCCAGTGGACGTTTCTGTTGTCTCCTGCTGAGTCCGACTCAGGTGTCCTCTCATGTCACACGTTGGTGATTTTATTTAAGGAGGAATCATTAGAACGTCATAAAATGGGACGTTTTATTGTTGGTTTTGGATGTTTCCAAGCTGCAAACGTTCCCGTCGATCCGGTTCCACCGAGGAGACGCAGTGCAGAAGTCTGTTCTGGGAGTCTGCTGGCAGTCGGCTCTGTAATCAGCCGCGCACTCGGTGTCTCGTTTCCTCGTTCTTGTTTGGCAGTTGTCTCTCATTCTGTGGTTTGCCAAACATCTCAGAGAAAGCACCCCCACCACCGCCCCCGCCACCGCCCCCCGCCCCTGAGGGAGCCAAGGGTTGGATTAGATGCATGAGAGAGCCACCCAGGCTTCATCATCACATTATACAACACTCAGCGAGCGACGTCTGGTTCAGCTCAGTTCAAAGTGAAAGTGATGGGGGCCATGTTCCCTCTCTCCACCCCTCCCCCCCCCCCGGAGGGAGGTGGTGTGGAAGACAGAGGCGGGGGGGTGGTGATGGTGGTTGGAGCTGCTATGGGAATAAGAACATGGAAACATGTTGGGGAAGTGAAGCTCAGACGTGACAAACAAACTGAGCAGGACTTCAGTGGACGGGATGGTTTTTCTTAAAGAGACGAGCTTCCAGAGGATCTGCTGCCCTTCATGTTCAGGACGTCTCCGTCACACCTCGTTGAGGGGGAAGACCTCCTCAGCAGAGCTTCATGAGATCATTGGAGTCGTGTGTGTTGCAGCTTGTATGTATGACGCCCACACGCACGCACTCAAGCAGGGAAATAAAACAAGAAATAAAACTCACACTGATATTAAAAACACATTAATAGATATTATCACTGTAAACATTCCAGATTTTTTATAACTTTCTACGTAGTAACTTTTACATAATGAAAATGTAAAAGAATAACGCATGTAAAGAATTCCCTGCGCGACCCCGACATCTGGACCGACTCCAGCAATGTGACCTTTTCCACGAAGCTGGACGCTCCTGATACATCACGATATCGGAAACAGACATGAGCTGATACCCCGACACCCTCTGTGGCCTCTCGGTCCAGTTAAGTGAAGTAACAGCAAAGCAATCACTGATATTTTCAGACAATAGTGAGTTTGAGGAAGGACGTTTCCTGTTTTAACATGACGACGCCCCCCCGCTGCGTAAACGCCGAGACTGTATAGAATCAATTCTCCCACGTTGGTGTTGACCAGCTGAGCGACTCAAGAGGTCGAGGTGTCTGGAGGTGCTGCAGGTCTTATCTGGGTCACTTGGAGATGCTTCAACTCTCATCTGATGGCTGGAAATTAAATCACAATTCTGAGTACCGCACTACTTGTAACATTATTCAAAGGGGAAAACAATTAAGGTGACGCAAGGCTGGAAACCAGTTTGAACCTGAAGTAAACATCCTTCCATCCCGTCTCACAACACGTGTTTAGCAGCTAACGGCTAACGTTACAACGTCCTTAGCTTCCTCCGTCAACCTCCACTCACGTCTTCTCGCCGCCGCCATGACATCTGGCACGGAGAACTATTTTCTGGTGTCGTAACCCGCTCGCTTACACGGTGCAACAACAGGAGCGCTGTGAGCGCCGTTAAAGGGTAGAAAGGTGATATAAGTGCACCCCATTTACCATGCGAGAGAAACCTCACACAACAACCACACACACCTTCGTTTTCCTTCTCACATCCACCCTGTCAGACTGACAGTGTGTTCTGAAGGCGGGGGGGTCGGGGGGGCAGCAGCGTGGGGGACGACGTCGGGAGGCCGTGATTGAAGGGCTTCCGAGAATTCTCTGGCTTTGTTGCACGGCGCTCCCTGTGCAGAGGTAATGGCTTTAGCAGGGGCAGGTACACAAAGCTCCAGTGGCCACAAACCGGAGCTGGACAAACTTTACTGTTGACATCTGGAATATCTTTCCTCCCCTTTTTATTTCTTCCTCCCATTCTCCTCTTTTTTTTCTTTTACTTTGTGATTGGGGACCGACTCGCCCGGTACAGTGTCCGTCATCGTAAACGCCTCGGCCACATAAATATAGACGTCCGTCGTGCCAGAACGACTTGACGTGACATCATGTGCCCTCCAACTGCCCGGCGGCCGGACGGCACATCGAACCCTCCGCTGAGACGTGTGCACATCAATCCATCTCACATCGTAACCGTCGTCGGCTGCGGCTCCGACAGGGATGCCGGGACACCCGACGTTACTCTCACTGAAGGCCAACGGGTTTACTGCTCCCATGCTGTCATTAGACAGCAGGCAACGACAATTAGAGACATCGGGGAGGATTGATGGTGCTTCCCTCCCCGCATCACTTCCTGTGACATGAGTAACAGGTAAAACAAATCTTTACCAACATAACTGCAAGTCTGCACACACACCATCCATCACTGTGTGTGTGTGTGTGTGTGTGTGTGTCGTGTAGGCGGACGTGTGCTTGGAAGCCGGTCTCCGTAGTTTCCATGCTGCCGGCTGCCCGCTGGCCCGTCTGCCTGCTCTCACAGGTTCTTCGCGTGTGAGCAGCTTCTTGCCTCTGTGCAGATAAAACTTGCATGAAGGGAGGTGCTTACAGCCCCCCGAAGGGTTTGTGATTGAGGAAATGTTTGCACCGGTGCGTTTGCTCTCTTTTGAGGTGTTTGTCAGCCAAGGCTGATCCTGACTGCCCCCCGGGGAGGCGCTCGGCAGGCCGCTTCAAAGGCTCTCGTCTCCCCGAGCAGGAAGTCCAGCCCGGCGCTGCTGGGAAACGAGATGAGGCAGACAGGAAGGAAGGTAATCCAGGAACACGTACCGCTGCTACTGTCCACACAGCGCAGACACACCCGACCTGATACCCACAAACACTCCTGTATTCTTTGGATCCCGGCAGACATTTAGTCTGATTTATCTCGTGACCCGTTAAACAGCCGAGGTGATCACAAGCAGCTCGGGGTCGATGATTCTGGTTTCCTTTACTTCCTGTATTCCCTGTGAGTTTGTGTGTGCAGCAGGTCACACATGCACGGCCGGATTTCTTACCTTCTGAAATCAAACCTGATGGATTGGAAGCTACTTTTTTTTTTCGGAGCCAGATTGATCGTCCGTTTGTCGCTAGCAAAAAGAAACACAAGCGTATCCATTGCAGCAGGACTGGAGGCGAGTACGCTGCATCCTGCTGCTAATCTGTTTCACAAACACTCACTTACAGAGGAGCACTGGAAACCAGTGGAGGTCAGTCAGAGTCTGAAAAAAGATGCAACACAAAGACATTTTATTTGAGCATAAAATACAGAAGTTCACCTGCACAAAACATTTAATGAGGATCAAAACGCTCCGGACTGGTTTGCAGCCTCGGAACAGATCAGACATCTTTACTTTTTTAAAATTGACCAAATCTGGATTATCGTGCTCTTAATGGGATTATAGCACAACACAGACTGAAGGCAACATGTTATTGAGCCGACATAAGCTCACTTTTATTAGTTGAAAAGACACAAAACAGCAATAATTCCTCTTTTATTCTTATTTTATACACTCAGACGCCTCATTTGTCCCACAACAAATATGTAATAATTATTTTCAACACGTTTTAAATCTATAAAAAAAAAACTTAACTCCCAGAAGTTAATAAAATAAATAAAAATAAAGTTCTTTACTTGTGTACTGAAAGACTTAAAAAACTAGTAGAATGGAACTTTATCTACTTTATCACTGTGATGCTTAAACAAGTACAACATGTGATTACGTCTATAATTAATTCCAACTCTTCTTCAGTGCCTTCAGGTTCCAGCTTGTTCCAGCTGTTTCACCTGTCGGCCACTAGAGGGCAGCCTTCTTTTGGTTTCCTCATCAGTGAGACAGGAACTGATTATGCGGCCCTGCAGGCTCAGTGTGTCTGGAACAGAAATGGGACGCGGCTGCCAATGACATTGCTGGTTTTGGCTCCCAGGTCCCACCAGCCTGGTCCTGCTCCCTCTAAACACCATGTGGTAATATTGTGGCGGCAGGGAAATTAGTTTTTGTGGTGTTGTGTCAATGAAGTAAAGATTAGCTGTTGTCGTTGTCGTAACTCGACCCGACATGGAAGCTGAAGATGTATAATATAAGAACATGTCTGGGGTCAGTCGACGAGGAGTCAGGAACTCGTTCGGTGTAGTAGAAGAACCGTGTCCCAGGAACAACCGCAGTTCGGTGGGTGAGTTCACGCCGGAGTCAAATACTTTCAAAGATCTGTTTTTAGCCTCCGATGTGTCCTGGAAGAAAACACGGACGATCGTGTTCATTTCACTGGAACCAAACCGGCTGCAGTCGTCTTCGTCTTCCTGAAAGATTGTTTCAGTGGTGACGTGACAAAACTATCAAAGACAGGAAGTCCACGTAAACAATAGGACATATTTGCAGAGGGTTCGGTTGTACGGAGGATGGTTAGTGCCACTGTAACAATAGAAAAATCTGTTTGGACTTTTTCCAATTTCAGACGTCAGAATTCTGATGAAAAACAATCGTCAGATTTGTTTTTAGAACCTTCATCATCATCATCCTCTTTTTTGAGTTACTTTCAATAAACTACAGAGGAAGATTAGGGCCACTGTGAAATAAACAACACTGAGTTCTGACCTTTTTTCAAAAAGAAATAATAAAACTTCAATGTGAGACTGCTGAGAAACAAAAAGCGAAATTCTGAATAATTTTTTTAAGACGTTTTTTTAACTACGGAAGTCGATTAGGGGAAACGGTGGGAAAAGAAAAAAAAGGAAGGAAAAATAAATTCTGACTTTAATCTGAGAACTCTGAGAAAAAAGTCTCAATTCTGAGATTAAAGTGAGAATTAGTTTTTGTTTTCCCGTTGCCCTTCTCATCTTCCGTTGTGGCCTTCATCAATATTTTTTTTATCATCAGTGGATCACAAACCTACATGTGAACGGAGTCGCTCGCATAGACAAAACCAGACGATGCGTTCGATGTCTTTCAGCTAGCAAACATATTTGTTTTGATTTCTTCAACGTGATTATAAACTTCCTCTGATGTCATTAGCATCACTCTCTGATGCAGATCTCACCACTTACATTACAGACACAAGCTAATACCTATTCTAGTTTTGTTTGCTAACATGTTAAATATTAGCTGATAAAATTTGTGAAACTTGAGCTGGTTGATAACTAACAGATGAGCCACCCGGGAACGTTTCTGCCGTCTAATAACTTTGTGTTGTGATGCATTTCAGAAGAAAACTGTTGGGATCGTGCATGAATTCGCCTGCAGGCCGCCGTCGGTTCTCTTACAGGATTTAGCAACTGTTGCATCTGCGCCCGGACCACTAGGTGTCACTAGTTCCTTCACACCGGTCCTTTAAAAGCCCGTCTGCCTCCTTCACGACCTAGTAAACCTCCGCTGCTCCCACTGATATTCACCGCAGATGCATTGTGGTATAAACTTACAATTCTCCGTGGACATCCTGCGAACGAGAAAAAGAAAAAGGTGAAACAACTCGACGATACGAGATGATGAGCGGTCGAAGCCTCGGAGAGCCGTAATATTCCCTCACCACCGCGAGCCAACACCTGACTCCAATCATACGTGATCATACGTGATTATTAGCACCTGTGGCCTCCTGCACACACACACACACACACACACACACACACACACACACACACACACACACACCAGGTACCAGTCTGTAATCAGCCTGCAGCAGAGATCCACCTGAGCTCGTCACAGTCAGTTGACGCTATAAGAAGCCGCGGACACGCGTCGCTCATCCAGAGTTAATTCACACCGTCTGCGTCCGACTGGTCAAACTGGCTGTTTTTTGTGTTCGTCTGGTGTCTTTGATTAAAAGTTGGCCGGCGTGCGTGTTCAACCTCTTTTATATTCAGCTGCACGGCTGCAGCCGTCACATGTGTCTGGATGCATCTTGCAAAAAAGTGAGAAAAAAAAGAAGTTCCATGTGATATTGTGATATTTCCTGCGTTCCGCCCGACGTCACGTCCCAGATGTTGCACAAAGTCACATCTCGTAACCGCAGCGCCGCTGCCGAGCGGACTGAATGTTCTCACAAATATTTACTTTGCAGGATAAAGTGAAACGTGCCAACCAGACGATGAGCTCAGGAGCGTCGACCCGCCAGCAGCTGGCTGCAGAACCGAAATGCTAATCATAGTTTAAGTCACCACATGTGATGAGATTTGCTGCTGCTGTTAGACTGTGAGCAGTTTTATTCTACCGAGGGGGAAAAAAACAACATGAATACAGGAAGCAATTTCTCTCCTCTGATACTCTTATTCTGCTGACTTGTGTTTTGTCAGTGCCGGGACACGAGAGAAGCTGTTTACACTGTCGTCTTGGCTCCCGCGGCCGGACCAGCAGCGACCAGCGGCCTTGTTTATTGGCTCTTATCTGTCTTTCAGCTGGTCAGAAGACCTCTCGGTCTAACTGACGGCGGCTCCTCAGGGGGTTTTATTAACCCTCCGAGTCCAGAGCGGCTTTTACAGCGACTTCATGGAAACGGCACAACCGTGGCTCGAAGCTCGGAAACGTCTCCTGCAGTCAGAGAGCAATAAACCCTCAATAAAACACGTTGAAGGATTCAAAAAACATGGAATAGATGTAAATGCTTTAATTCCTGGTGTTAGGAATATTATTATAATATATAAAGACATATTTACATTTAAAACGTCTTTACAGGAGCTGATTGCAGCGCCTGTAAACGTCCTGCAGGGCGGCGCTGGTTTGTCCTCACATGACTTCTGGCCTCGGTCGAGTCCATCAGAGCTTCTGGACGTCTTTCTTTAACAGAATCCAGTTTATTTGTGGAGAAGCTTTAAAATGAGATATCAGTTTCTGATGAAGCCGATGTGGCGAAGGGCAGATGGAAAGTTGATAACCTGACAAGACGTCGTGATTTTACAGCTTCTGGCTGCGATCGACTTCACAGGAAACCGACGGAGGTTCGAGTCTCCGTCCAGTTTTATTCAAACACATAAACTTTTTGTTTTTCTCCTCTTCTTCTCCCCCCGGCTGAAGAACAGGACAGTAGCAGGGATAAGTGGGTTCCCATAGACCAGCAGGACCCAGGTGAACCCGGGGTCACCGGGGGAGG
>CAAKHC010015283.1:33474-46502 GCA_901007825.1 Macroramphosus scolopax
GGAAAATTTGGGGAACCATTTTGAACAACACTGATCCTGTTTGGTGATGGCAGACTATGAAGAAGTAAAATGTTGAACTCAAAACCTACCTGTTGTCTCTGTTGACCTCCACCTCCTCTGTGGCCTCCCTCTCGGCCCCCTTCACGATCCTCTGTCTGCAAACGGAGAAACTCGCGCCGTAATGTCCATTCACCAGGAACATTCACGATGGAGCTGAAAGGGAAAGACAGAAACAGAAAAAGAGAGAGACAGAGAGAGAGAGAAACAGTTTAATAGGCCTTTGAGGAGAGAAGCACACTTCAGAATCAACAGAAACACACTAAATCACTGTACATTCACCCCCCTCAGTGCTCAGCTTGTAGTGCCATCTGCTGTTTGATGTCCGGGGACAGAGAGCCAAGTGCATCTGTCCCTGCAAGCAGACGCACCTACTCTGTGGTAACTCATTAGCAATGTAAAGAGCACTTAAACAAAGTTCCTTTGAAATTACTGATAATAACCAGGGTCCATAAACGCCAATTAACAAATGATAATGGGAAGAATGATACTGGATGATTGCTGGCATGTTTCCTTGGAGTATTAAATGTTGATTCCTTGTTGGTGAATCCGTCTCTCCTACGGTTTTATATGCATTAATGCTTCTTCCCACAAGTGGAAATCTGCAGCAACAACGGTGGTTCATGATTTTTATTTGCACACTCTTGACATGTTTTTATTCATTACAGGATGTGCAAATCCTAAATATGTATATTCACCTGGGTTCTCCTTCCTCCTCTGCAACCTCATCTTCCTCCTCTTCACTGCCACTGTATTCATACTCTGGACCCTCTGACGGAGACAAAGGAAGACACAGAGAGGAAAATCACCTGGTGGGTTACGTCTGTGTTATGTTATGTATAAAGTGATGAAACACGGACTATAAAAACAACAAAGAAAATCGTAAATGAAAACATGCTGGGTATTAGAATGATTGTTTGTAGTACTGGATATTATTTTAATTACATCTCAACATCAGAATCAATATGAATATGTTAACAAGTTACAGCAGCAAACCCAAGAAACCAGACGTAGGACATTCACAACATGTGCCCGACTTCTTTCAGTTGTCCAAGCACAGCTGCATGACTGTGTTTGACCACAGAAGTTTATCTGTTGTTAAATGTGTGCCAGCAGTGTTGGCCAGCGGTGAGGTCTGGTCACGGGTGGTGCCTGGGGTGAATGCTTTTGATGCATATGAACTCTTGTGGACCATTTTACTATGCAGCATGGCTCTCTGTTGTCATGGATCCAACCGGCCAGTGATCCATTAAAGATTCCTCTATGCCTGCTGTCTCTCCTGGCATCGTCTCTTGCCAGTAGCAATTGTGCCATTATCAAAGCTACACAAAAGTATAGTGTAGGCAAACTGTGGCAACAAGGAAGTAAATAAGTCTTTTTTTAATCGAAGGACATATGGTACAGATTTGTTCTACCATGTCTTTAGAGCAGCAATGCTGAATCATCTTAATTCTAACCAAGTGCACAAGCTGGGAGCTTCTCACCCTTCCACATTGAGCTCCTCTGGGACTCAGACATGTGTTTTATAGCTTTTATATCCTGCCTGCTCTCAACTGCCCACACACATAACTTCTATATAAATCTGTAGTAGTTTTACAAATGTATGTCTCATTGTTCTCATTGACAAATACATTTTTAAACTCCAGGGGGCGCCAATTTAGTCTTCCTGTTTCTCAGTGTGTCACCATATCTGTGCTGCATCTACCCCACAACACAAAGTACCATCTACCTCGGAGGAGGTAGATGGTACCTGTTGTGTTTGTTTACTAGACGATTTATGTGGTTTGTGGGTTGACGACTGGACTAGCCACGGCAGAGTTAAACATTTGAAGTTGAAGCTGTCAAATAGCTTAGCCGACAAAACAAAGATGACAGCTGTCTTGCTGGTTGTAGTGCCACTTCCTAATATTGTGTTGATGCGGTTTGTAAACCAGCTTAGAGGTGCATTACCGCCACCAGGTGGACTGGAGTCGCTACGTTCTCATTCCCGGGCTGTCTTCTGTATTGCAATGTTCCACTTGGGAATTGTTGCTTAGTCAGAGCAACACTAGTGGTACAGTTGGTATACTGGTCTGGTGTTTGGCTTCATATCACATCGGTTCAAACATTCGTTTACTGGCCTAACCAGTTTAGCATAACAGCATTTGGCCAGCATACAGTGTGAAAGTACCTCAGGGTAATTGAATATGGCACACAACATATAGACGTAACAAAATACAGGTGTTGTTCAAACCCAGGAGAAGGAAGAATGCTGTAATGACATCTTTAAAGGTTTGGGCTCATGACATCTCTTTCTGAGACAAGAATGCAAGAATGAAGAGCACTGCGAGGGTTAAAACCTACATTTGGGACATTTTTTGGGGGGAGTGGTTCATCTTCTGAATCATAGACATTCTTCGTCTAAACGGCACTAGTGGGCTTGCTGGTAATGACACATCTTTTTTGCATCATTTCCGCATTGACTTTAGTTTTTTTCTGTACCAGTTATTTCCCACATACACTAATATTACAAGATTTCATTGCTGGGGGGGGGCAACATACAAGCACACACACACACACACACACACACACACACACACACACTACAGCATCCAGAAAGTCTACGAGTCATTAGTGTGTTTTCACAAGCTAACAGATGATTAGAACCAGATGGCCATTCTGTTTCCTACTTCCTTCCCCTCTCTCTTTGGTCTCTCTCTCTTTGGTCTCTCTCTCTCTCTCTCTCTCTCTCTCTCTCTCTCTGTTGTTATCACTCTCTCGTTCTTGGAGAAAGTGATAACTTAACTTTCACAGGTTTTCTTACTGCTGCTAGAATATCAATCTGTGATAACAAAAACAAGCAAAGTCATAAATCCCCCCCGAACATGTGCAGTCAGACAGTCACTGCACATGCTGACATCACATATGAAACAAACTCATCTTAAGAACAAGATGACATTAAAAGTTTCTTATACAGTAAGAATCTCCACCTCCTCACTTCCTCCCTCACTCTTTCTGTCCGTCCTTCTTATTAATTTCAATCACTGTCGCTCTGTGTTCTAATGTCAGAAAAAAATTTCAAAAAAAAAATTTCATTGGAGCCTGATGAAGGTTAAAACTGATGTTACTAAACATGAGGAAACAAGGTATTTAAACAGAACCAGCTAACAACTGCGTTTTCATAGATGTAAACAGAAGCATGAAAATGCATCGAAACATCAGTGGTTTTCATTATATTCACATATTTCATAACTACACTGGTGTTTCTTGCCTGAAAATGGGGATGGGTGAAAAGAAGTAAATATAACAGTTCCTGACTGGTCAGAAGTCAAATAATGATCCAAGCAGACAATATTCATACTACTGTCTGATCATCATGTAACAGAACTAATATCTTATATCTGCTTCATGACCAATTGAGCACATCAAATCTGTATTACAGTACCGGTGGACCGATTGGGATTATTTGCAAAAGGAATTAAGACACAGTGAAATAAAAAAGTGGAATCATACATTCCCATAAATCCAATGCTATAAATGCAGTGCTTTAGACAGCCTGAGCCCTCCGTGCAGCTGCTGCAATGTGTCCACAGGTGGGTTGTTTGTTCCACTTCCATCACATCTCGACTAATAAGGGATTAAACAGTGACTTTATTAAAACTACAATCTGAAATATTCTAGTGAGGTTGTATTCTGTATAAATTGTATAATTTCATTGGTTACCAGGACAGTTGATTAAAACTCCTAGACTTTCTTTGTCTGAGAATCACTTCTTCAACAGACATTCAAAACAATTCTAACAATGCAAGGCAGAGATGATGACCTTGATGTTGATGAAAGAATATGTGTGTTGAATCAGAGCAGGTTCTTAGTGCTTCTGTGTTCTTTCTCCTGATTCCAAGAGCTTAACAGGCCTTTGGATTTTGGTTGTACATTTTGTGTTGATGTCTTGTTCTGCTGCCATAAAATTGAACATAAAGAGAGTCTGCTCCTAAAAACTAACTACAGTATTGTTAGCCTATTTCATCATATATATCTCTAACCTTTGGTATATTTATTGCATCATCCGTTATCCTTCCAACAGCTTCTCCTCACCTCCATATCTACTGACCAACATGTCCTCACCTTTCTCTCTCTTCTTTCTGGTTCTGTCCAGGTGATCTTTCAGCATGATGCGAACTTGTCTCTCATTAGCCAGATCTCTGATGAAGGCGTGTCTCAGCAAGGTGTCAGTTGTGGGTCGGTGCAGGTGGTTCTTCACTAGACAGCTATCGATGAACGACAGGAAGCGCTTGGACCTGTGAACGAGGGGAGACGAGAGACAGAAATGTTAAGAATTACTATGTGGATTATGAGAGCTTATCATGAGAGATTATGAGAGATTATCATCACAAGCACCTGGGCAGCCCTCACCTGACACAGTCCTGCTAACTCACAGATATATTTCAATCAGTAGATCTAATTGATTGATTCATTCAATCTACAATTGACTATCAATGGATCAAACTGTAATATTAATTTAACTTCATTTCTTCTTATTACCTAGTTGGCAACACCTTAATTCAAATTATGAATATAAGAAGATTTGTTTGAACTAAGTAATGACATTTTCCACAGGAATGCTGGTGGTAGGCAGTGAAATTAAACCCAAACAACAAAAACATACACGTAAGCAGGAATGAAGATATAACAATGAAAACAAAGGAAAAGTGATGCTATTAAAAAAACCAAAAGCAAAACAAATCAAAGAGATTAAAATGTAATCGAACAATCAACCAAATTAAATCAACAAAAGCCTTCGTAAAACTCACCTGCAAGATGCAAACTAGTAACGACGTGTTGCAAATCTACCAGAGAATATCCTGTCAAACACGTGGAGTCCAGTGTTTGAAGTTTTAATCAAGTAATATGGAGGTGTAAAGAAAACGCTCCCACCATGTGAGAGGCATCTGTACATTGAAGCCACAGAAAACACTCAACGTCCCGTTGGTCAGCCCGGAGCTTTAGGGATGCCCAGAGGTAAAAGGACCGCATACCACAGACTGTCGAAGCTAAGAAAAGCTGCCCTATGAACTAGTGTTTCTCATGACATCAATAGTGAATGAAAGACAGCATGAGTTCAACCACAAGTTCAATCTGAATAGTTCATTCCACATATAAGGAGGAGAAGGAGACAAGGTGACAGAACGGCAGAAGGGAGGAGCAATGCTGACGGCCTCTAACATCTCGTTTTGTGACAAAATCTTTGTTTTTATTACAATTGTAGAATCATTTTCTGTATATACATGACTGAAACAATTCATCTAAAGTGTTGACGATTAACTTTCTGTGGATGGCCTGATTGCTGCAGTTCTAATCTGATTCAGATTAAATGTGGTAGCAACAATTTATAATTGTAGTGTTTTATGGCCATTTTAATGAAAGCCAACTGTACCACAGTCTACTGAGGTTGTTGACAAAGACAAACATGCCTTTCAGTTTCTAAATTGTTTGATGTGTGAAACCATGAAAACATGACCTCTTTCAAGATCTATTTTCAAAGGAGAGCTTAACGCGTGTGTCTGGCTTACCATTTCTTTGATTTAAGCTTGGGTGGAGGGTTTCTTGGAATCAGAAACAGTGCTCTCATTGGATGCATGTCACACAGAGCTGTGAACAAACACACATGGTCAGAGAGGTCGAGTGACACAGAAAGAATTAACAAGAAATAAAATAGAGGATAAATTCATTCCACAGTGGGGATATAGTGTAGATACAGATAGATGTTCACTAAATACACAAGATGTTCAAAATGTGTATCTGCGTCGGTGTGTTTCCAACTTACGAGGAGCTCCTTCAGCCATCTCTAAAGCAGTGATGCCTAAGGACCAGAGGTCGCTCTGTCAACAAGACAGACAAAGTAAGTTAAGACTGGTGCACACAAAAGGCTTGACCAGAGGTCAAGACATTTCCATTAAACTTTCCATGTCCTCTTTCTGTCCTCGATGTTATGTAGGAGTATAGATCCAGAAATCACAAACTTAAAGCAAAAACCTTTGCAAACAAAAACCAAGAATCACTGCGTTTCTTTGATTCTTTGATTGATCCTTAAAGCATGTTTTCCATTAAGAATGTTTATGTGAAATATGATGAAGCTGATCAGCACAGATGAATGGAAACTCATTGATTTATAGTTTTGATCAAATTTGCTGAGTACCCAGAGAAAGATAATTTGGAGTTGATTAAAAAGATTCTCTTGGCAGTTTCTATGTTGGTTAAGTACCCTGTAGTCATATGTGGCCTCAGAGTTCTCGTCGCAGGCGATGACCTCTGGAGCCATCCAGTAGGGGGTACCGATGAAGGTGTTTCTTCGACCGATTGTCTTGTCTAGCTGAGCCGACACGCCAAAGTCAACTGGAACACACAAAATGCATGAAAATGTCACCACTGAAAACAACCATTGTTTTTTTTGTGTTGGGCCTACATGTTTGGTCAGATGTCCCGAACAAAAGATTTGGGTGACTCCAGTCGCCGATATCCTGACGCCTCACATAGAGGTGTACCTTGGTGCCCCAAGGTAGACGTATTACTGATGAAATCCCATTATCAATTGTTTACTTTGATTACTTCTTATATCCAATTTGAAACTGATAGAAATTAAATTCCCTAACAAATGGTGCCTCCTCCACCCTAGGGTTACGGTGTGGCTTTGAAAATAACCATGGACTGTCAGGAATCATTTCAAAGTGACACAGAGACATTTCTTCCCGTTAAGTGGGTGTGCCGCATGGATATGTGGCTACATGTTAACATGCCCTGGGATGGTGTTTCCTGCAAGATGGTGCGTCTGCCTCCGGTACCGGGGGCGATCGGGCTAAAGAGGTTAAGACAACACACTAGGTTGAGTGTATTTATGACTGCGGGACTGTTCCACGCTTCTGCCTTCAGCTCTCTGCATGTTCTTGAGAAATCACAGTGCATGTGTCGATGTGTCATACCCAGTTTGACTTCAGCATTCTCTGTGAGCAACACATTCTGTCCCTTTATGTCTCTGTGAATCACATGATGGGAGTGGAGATGGGAAAGACCCTGGAAGACAAATGCAAACACAGACACACACAGTCAGATGATATATATAGTTGCAAACTACCACTTACAATTATACTTAAAGCTTGTTATGCTGCTTTTCCCCCTCGAGGAAAATTCCAACTACTTTTGCTTAAAGCCTAATTCCATTAATATTCGACCAGGGCGTAATTCCCCCATGTTGTGGTGTCACATTCATTCATCGGAAGCATTTCTTTTTTCCAAGAGATGCATTATTAACAAAGTATGCTACACACAGAGGTCGCTCTGACCCCTGCTAGCTAATGGTAGGGGGCATTCATACACGGAACATTTTTTGCCGATAAAAGTACTGTGAAATGCCACAATACACCCCCGAAGGGAAGAAGAGGTCTAGCAATGCAGGGATTCTTTCACAGGTTTGCCAAACACTGGTGATAACACTAATAACATGTTTGTGACATTTAAAAGCGCTTTTATCGACAAAAATGTGACATGTACAACTGCCTCGTACCTTTAGCTAGCAGTGGTTAGAACTCCAGGGGTAGCATTGTTTTTCAATAATGGACTGATCGAAAAAAGTGTCTCCCTATGATTGAATATGACCCCACAACATGGAGGATTTATACCAGGGTTGAAAAGAGGTTTTTCTTTAAGGTAGCAGAGTTGCCTAGTGGCACAGCCTGCAAATATGTTGCACAGTTTAACAGTGTGTGCGTCTTTGTCTGTGTTTGTACTCTCACTTCTTCAAAGTAGGTAAAATAAACAAAGGAAGTGAGTCTTAATTCATACAATGACCTCACCATCCTAAGCTGAGTGTCTGCGTGTGCATGTTGTGATGTTGAAACAATGAGGAGACGGCCTGAGAGACAACAGCTGGGAGCCAAATGGCCACGGTCCAGAGCCCTTTGTCCTTCATTTATCAACATGCTAAAACTCATCTTAGATCCATCTCTTCCTTAGAAATAACAGCAGCAATGTCTGATGCGTTTACTGTATTTGGTTACAGAGAATGTTTGTTATGAGTTATTTGAAGATATAACATTATTCAAATGACCGGACATTTCAGTTTTAAGGTTTAGACAGGGTGAACACAGTACAGTTAACAGATGCAACACAACTTTTAAAAAGGTTTCGACAGCTCTTGTACCCATACAAACATGTCATATATCAACAAGTTTCATGGGATGAGGGCACATATGTGAGGATGTCAGGTACTACATGGAGGTCAGGAGTTCCACTCACAGAGGCCTCGTCTGACAGGGGAAAACACAACTTCATACTGTGTTGTTTCAAGGCCTGTCACTTTAACAAAGTTGTAACAAATCAGAGTTGTTCTGTTGGCACAAATAGAAACAACCACATGTCTGGATATATTTAGAAAAAGGGAATTGTGCTAGAATGTATTACATTATTAAATCATCATATTTCTGATATGGGCTGAAACGTGGCCCATTAGAAATACTTAGTGATCACCTCCAAGCTTCTGCTTTGCGCTATCTCATCATTGTGATTTTGTAACCACATTGTCATCTCACAAAATCACCACACACATAGCCTCAAAACAACAGCTTTGATTTTGCCTATTTGACACTCATCGACTTTAGTATTTAGCTACAAAGGGATCACTCACAGAGAAAGTTGGCTGCGGTAGAAGTGTGCGTCTTGCTAGGTGAGATTCTTTAGTGGTGAGATTTGATGGTGTGATTTTGCCTTCGCAGCTTTTAAAGTAAGACATAATTGGGACTCCCATTCAGGTGCAGCTAGTTCTTGTGTAATCCAGTTGACAGACAGACACTCAGCGAAAGCTAAATGGGTACTTGGACTAACCCAGCATGGGTGTGAACAGGTGAAAATGGGCCCTGTAATATTTGGTAAGTCCTATAAAACAAACAGATAAACCAAAGTAGGCTAAACAACCTAATTGACAAAGGTCATTAAAGGTGCAAGATGAGAGATTTTCAAGGAGATATGATAACAAACTGTAGCATAGTAGCTCATACTTGAAACTGAGAGGGAGAAGTTTCATTGCAAGTTTCCTATATATAAAATTGAGAAGTGTCTCAGTGGATAGGAAGGTCGTAATGCACATCACAATGATATGAAATACTTCAAGTATGTGTGTATGTACAGTATATTATGTGTTACACAGTTTGTGTGCCGTTGATCTTACCCTCAGAACCTCTCTGCAAATATAAGCGATCCAGTCCTCTTTCAGGCAGTTCCCCTTCGTCTTCTTCACCAAGTCGGTCACAGAGCCTGCTCCACAGTACTCCATCACCAACTACACACACGGATGGAAAGACAGTAATCAGACACACACAACACAAATGTCTCATGAACCTTAAAATGAAAACAAACTCTCCAAAGCATATTAGTTCATATAGAATGAACCCAGAGGAGTAGCAGCTATTTTATAACGTTAACTAACGTAAAGGAAGATAAACAAACCCAGAGTTGGTGGTCCTGTCCAGCAGGACCTTTTCTAATAAAAGCTCCATAATAAGTGGCGATGTTTCTATGGTGGGAATAACTCTTCAACATGTTGATCTCCAGCTTTATCTCCTCTTCTTCCTCCTGCACAGAACAGAATGAAAACAAGTGACAAGCATATTTAGATTTGACAGCACCAGTGTGACTGATTGCAAGTCATTTTCAGTAGACGTAAAATGCAAAGTTTGGCAAAGAGAAGTTATGTTTCACTGTTGGTGTACGTCAGACGTAGAGTTAATGGATATATAACTTTCAATCCATGCAACACAAAACATCATTTTGAGAGCGTGCATAGTGTGGTAGGCTATCAACAGTCATGTTTATGCCAGAGACGATGGTTGTACCCAATGGAGTGTCATTTCCTGTATCTGTCACATGCGGTTCACCACAGCCACACCCATTTCAAAGACAACCTGCATATCCTGCACATATGTACATCCAGAAAGACAAATTTGTTCCGAGACCTGTCTCGATCTTGCAACACCTATCTTCTCTCATGGTGCTGAACCATCAGGTTTATTGCAGCGCTGCCGACATACTTTTCCTTATACAGATATTTAAAGGGATTAAAGGTGGTACTGAAGTTCTACATGCTTTTATTCCTCCACAACATTCACAACACCCCCAAACAAGGTGATGGAATTGGCGTGAGAGACGACGAAGCACACATAGGAGACAGGAAGTGCATATCATTTTATATGATCGGCAGAGCTTGTCATGCACCATGTTTGTTACTCAGTATCTTTTCTTCAGTCACAGTAACTCCAGAACTCCATATTCACTTCCTGCTTTCCATAATAGTAACAACTATACTAGCTAATACACATTCTTATTTCAAGTCACTAAAACCAAAATATATCCAAACAGATAGTATCTCCAATCTAGCGTTTGTGTAACCTCCACGGGACCTTTTAGCCAGCTATGGGACCTAATTCAACTATTATCATTTCCCCAAAAGACAACAGAGTTTGGTCAGTGTTAAGAGATGCAGAATGGAAGCGCGAGCAGAGGACACAGAGGGCTGCAGTTTTTCTTTTCTCACTATAAATCCTGCAAATGACTCCTGACTTCTTTCAATCACTGAGCTCCTATATCTGTGCTGGACAGGGGGAGAAAGAGGAGAGGTGGAGGAGAAGAGGAGTGGAGGTGAAGGAGGTGGATGCGGTTGTTAATCAGAAAACAAAAAACAACAGAGAGCTTCTCCCAGTCACTGCCCTCCTTTAAATCTCCGCACGACCGCAAGGGAGAAAATGACAAGGCAGAGGTTGAACTTTCACCTCCATCTCAAACACAAAGCCTCCTGCCTGTGTGTAGTCCGTCTGTCAGTGTGTGTGTGTGTTTGTGTGTGTTTGTGAGACAGGGAGGGAAGGGAGATAATAGCAAAGCATTTCCTGCCAAAGACCCTTCAAAACCAGAGTGAGTATAGATACGTGAAACCCCAACTTCTGAAGTTGGAACTAGTACATGGGGAGAACCCTCTGGCTGGTGTTCGTAATAGACATGGTACTTCCTCATTTTTTTAACGCTCGCCCCAACAGACCATCGGATCATCTCCTTACCACTCCAAAATCAAAACAGCCTGTCCACCATGTTGTCACCAAAGCCATGCCAAGTCACATTAGCCTGGGCGTGGCCTCAGAAGGCAACGAGCCGAGTGCATTCCGGTTGTTGTAGGGTTTTCTACCTTTGGAATGCCATCGCCAAGGTCATGCAGCACCAATACCAAAAATATTTGCGCCTTTCTGCTGCATAGACAGCCCAGTGTTCTGCGGTGGCATACTTCCTTAAACAACGTTAAGCTGTGCTAGAAGCTCCATAGACACAAGAAGAAACAGGCTCTCAATGACAATGACAACATGCTGATGTTCAGCAGATTTACTGTTTATCAAGTCCATATAAGATCACCATGACAACTGGCATTTGCTTATTATGAGTGAAGTTGTTAGGAATGTCATTAGTGTGGCAGGTTTTCAGTCATTAAGCAAAGTATTGGAGATGTTAAAATTCTGAGTTGATGATACTAGCACCATCAAGTCACCATTCAGCGAAGCGCTAGAGGAAAAAATCAGAGGATCACCAAAGTCCTCAGGATACATTTTCTGGGGATAATGGATGTCTGTATATACCCAACTGAGCAGCACTGCCAGTGTTATTTTCGCTGTTTTATTATTCATCAAAATAGCAGCGATTAATATTTTGCAGATCAACTAGTGTTAACTTATAGTTTTAGTTATACTATCCATACAAGTCCAACAAGGGAGGGCACAACCAGGCCAATTTAGAAAAACTGCAGTCAGACACTTTGCTACCTCATGGCCAGTCTGTGTCAAAAACATTCTGCAACACGTTACCATTACCCCAAAAAACACAAGTGCACTACACTATAAACCGTAAGCAATACTCAATAAATTCTCCAGACTGAGCCTGTTTGTTCCCCTGTATAGCTGTAAGACCCCGAAGCACAACACACAAGTCAAATCAACTGCTTGACCATAATTAATTGCTGAAGGTGAATCCATTATCCAAATATAAGTGTAACTCAAAAGTACCATGAACGCACATTAAGGCCAATAGTAAATTTCGTCACGCAAGGATTGTGGTGTCCTGCTTGCTGTAATTTCCCCATGTGTGGGTCATGTGCAGTATAATTCACATCGGCAGAACACTTGTCTTTTGAGTACGGCCCATGTTGAAATCAATTTCACTTGATACTCTCATTATAACCATAATGAGGGAGAAACAGAGAGAAGAGGTTGAAAGGAAAAGACTATGGGATTTAATGTGATGCAACTTTACCTCTGTGACGTCCATGACTTTGATAGCAGCCATTTGGCCTGTCTTGACATGACGACCCTGGTAGGAAACATGAAGGATAAGTTACGACCATGACAGACGAATCATCAGCAAGTACATTTTTTTAAGGAATCATACTGGATCGTGAACTGGACATTTCAAAGGCAGCACCACAACAGACACCGGCTCTCACATATGACTGCACCGCAACAGAAAATAGACATTCACCAAAATCAGTTTGTCTTGCGAGTTTATGCTACAATTTGTGTGCAAAAGGCAAAGAATTTGCAAATCAAGAGTCAAATTTGTGTGAAATTGTGGATGGCGAGCAGCCCAGAAACTCTGCAGTGGAAGCCCGCACTAAAAATTGGATGAGCTATATCTTGTAGAAATGCTTTTCTTTCTCCCGTTCCGTTTCCAGAAATGAAATGATTCAACAGGCAGCCCGCTGAAATCGAGAGTGAGAGCTGTAAAGCGCAGTCAGGTGAGAAGAGGAAAATTGAAAACCTCGTCATGTGTCTGAAAGCTGACAAGATACTAGAGTAGCTATTCCATAAGCCTTTAAGCTGAGGTGTATCTGAAGTCTCCTAAGCATGTGTGTGTGTGTGTGTGTGTGTGTGTTCCCTTTGCCAGTCAGTGAAAGGCCTTCCCAGAGATAAACA
>CAAKHC010015284.1:0-22972 GCA_901007825.1 Macroramphosus scolopax
TGTGTGTGTGTGTGTGTGTGTACGTATCAGGAATGCAATTGCACATTGTGTGCACATTTTGCCTGCAATTCGTGTCTGGTTGCTAGCAAGTGTTTTTGAAGATAACAGAGTAGCGATGCATTTATTTTTCCTTTGTTTTGTTCTGATTAATATAATACATTATGGCAGTGCACTGTTTTCAAAAAAGTTGTCCCCGTAACACAACCAGCACAAAGCCATTGAAGTCTCCGTTGCATAAGCCCTGTTTGACCCATCTCCTTCACAATCAAAGCTGAGTATTGTAGTGGCCCTGCCAACCCGAAACAAATGAGCAAGCTCATCCCCTCCATTCTCCGTTCCATTGTATTCAGTAATAAATTAATTTATCAGCTCGTCTTGGTTCAAGCCTAATTGAGTCCCATTGCAGCCTTCTAAGTAGGACACGTACGGATCCGATAAATGGAATGGTATCCGGCCCTCCGTCCTTTGGGCTATGCGTTGGCCCTGTACGCTGGAACACACTGCTTTGTTAGCTGTTACGTGTGTGTGTGTGTGTGTGTGGATGGATCTGATACCTCTTTCATCTGCTTTGAGCTATCTGTTGATTATCTCAGCGCATCGTGGTCATAGTCTGTGTTAGCTAGGACGGATTGAAAAGTGGGGGTCGCTCTGGGAGGATAGGAAGAGAGAGGAGCAGAGGGAAGAAGGGGGCTTCCTGTTACCCCGAGATGAGAGCTCAGACAGCGTCTCTGCATACACACCTACGCAAAATGCACAAGACCGTGCAAACACACACATACACACACCACAAACAGATGTGGGCTCGCAGGAAAGGGAGGGTCCTCTATAGCTTAATGCCATTACATTAAATTTTAAATAATGCTATGCAAATCAGAAATGACAGGAGATTATCTCCTTGGGACCTTGAAAGGGATTCGTCAGTTCTTATTCCAATAGCCCTGGAAAATAGCCCAGACATCCTTAGTGGAGAAATATGGCAGGGCGTGACGGAGCCTGCCGCTGCTGAAAGAGGAGACCGTGAGAAAAGGCCCCAAGTGTTGGCTATTAAATCAATTTACGCAAGAAGTCAATGAAGAGAAATCCCTTAGTAAAGGCACCTCCCAGGACAACTCCGAGGTCCTGGAAGAGGAGCACAGGCGAGGAAGGAGGATGCGATCGCCGCATGCCAAGGTGAAAGTAACACACATGCCAGAGGAAAGAGGAGGAGGAGGAGGAGGAGGAGGAGATAGGGCAACCCAGGGAGGGTGAGGACTGTCTTTCATGTTTTCCCCTTGAGCCTGTTTTATCTCGACAGCCGTACCGCCTGTGCGAGATAGTTTTAAAGAGCTCGGCCTGGCGTGGGCGCTTCCTGCATGCAACTCTCCACATGGTGACAAAAGTTCTTCGTTAAAAGAGTCGGACATGGGGATGAAACAATGGGCTTACACTGGTGGAAGAGATGGAATGGAAGTCCCGTGGTTCCTTTGTCCTTTTTTGCCGGGTGTCTGCATGTACCGACATGCTGTGTTGCACATCACGTCGGGGATGCTCATCACACGACTCCTCCATTTTACTCCACCTCTGTAAACATCCCTCTCCCTCCCCTTTTCCCCACTCTCACTGGAGGCCAGTAGTACGGCAGTTATGCTCACACAACAGCCAGACTCAATATTGTGTTAGGGACACAGCCATCCATTACGGAGCAAACAAAGTCTTGTCTGTCTCCAGCGCTTTGGGCCAACAATTAAAGACATCACGCCAGCACAGGGGCACTGAAGGGGGGGGGGGAGCAACCATGCCTTATCAGAGACTTCCATCAAATATTGATGAACCTAATTGAGGTTTTTAGGCACTGCAAAGCTTCCTGAAGGGTGTATCTGCTCTTATGGCAGAATAGAGTCCTGGTCTACGGGGGCGGGCGGCAGAGAAGACTGTTGCCTTGTGTGTAAATTGCACGTTTTACGTAGACTAACTGCAGGCAATTCCAACGCGATTGAGAGGTAATAAAAGGCAGCAACTTGTGCCAATGACATTCTTCTCCCACAGATGGAAAGTATGTCGACTTGAGGTTATTGTAACAGCCTTTTATTATGTTACATCTCAAAGAGACATGTGTGCAGAGCAAATCAAATTATGATGTTATCATTCTCTTCTTTTTGAACATTCTTCCTTTTTATTTAAGAAATCAGAAGTAGCATATGGACTCTCTGTTTTCTCTCTCTCTCGCCCTCCCTCTCTCTCTCTCTCTCTCTCTCTCTCTCTCTCTCTTTCAGTCATTTCGAGATAATGCAGGATTGCGTTTCACTCTTTTTTCTTCCTTGAAATATAAAACTTCACCGCTGCAGTCCTGATCCCTCTCTGTTTCCCAGTGCCGGTCCCCGTCGACAACCGGTCTTAGAATGGCAGCTTTAATTTGTAGGAAAACAAATTGAGAATATTGATTTCAAGAAGTGCTTCTCGTCTCCCGTTGGAAAGAAAAAAAAGAAAAAAAAACAACAGCCTGCTATGTGAAAACCTGTAGCCTTCAATTAAGTGGGTCTTGTAGGTGTGTTTGTTTTCATTTGGGCACGGTGTTCACTTGAAATGATACATTAAAGGCTGTGATTTACTTCAATCAGACTACGAAAATATACACACAGACCTAAGTGTCTCTTGAAGGGCTCCGACGTTGGCACACACACACCCCGCCACCATTCCAGCACCAGACAGATGGGCGGTATTTATCTTAGAATAAGAACCATGTTCTCCTGCTCCAAGAAAAAGGAGGGGGGGAAAACACCGCCTTTTCCCACTTCTGAAGAAGACACGTGTCCTGGAATTCATGTCAGTTGATGTTCACAGGTCTCTAGTCCCAATTCTCCCGTCCCTAAGACTTTTTGTAAATCACACTAATCTCACAAAAGCCCTTTTGTCTTCCCCGTGCACAAAACAGAAATCAGAGTTTGGCTCCTTGGCTCCGTCCCCGTACTGGACTGCAGCGTCGCTATTTACTCCTACTCACAGTAAACCTCCATTGATTGATTTGATCTTATTTGGTGAACAGTCCGTCCCTGTGGTGAAGCTTATCCTCTCTTTAATGCAGGGCCTATTTGGGGTTCTGATCTCATACGCTTAGGGCCAGGCAGAGTTGGGTCTGAACGCCGGGACCGACTGGAGCTAGCGGTTGTAACACACCATCCCAGAGGCTTTTGGAAGTCATCCTGCTAATACAGACATGACTAAAGCTCCCTATCATCCCCCACAGAATGACACGGCACGGCTCCAAGACTTAACTCGCACAAAGAGCTTAAATATCTTAAGATATGTAATGCATAAAGGAGGTGTGTTCTGTACTTTTGGGGCGCGGAGTATTCCCATTACTGAGCAAGGATGTAGAGCGAATAGGCTAATTCACTGTATCCCAGAGCAGTGTCAACACTGAGGAGTGAGTGCAGGTGGCTGGATAATAATAAGATGACAATACAAAGATAAAGCACATTAATGATCTGTCCTTGTGTGTAAAAGAGGCCGTATATTCCTCGAAGATCTTTCATCTACGACTACCCATGTATCTGTGTGTGTGTGTGTGTGACTCCTATGTGCTCTTGTGTTTGCACACACTGTTTACTGAAAAGGGGGTCGGAAGCTCCCCTAGTGGCTCCTCCAGAGAATTACCTTGGAGAGTATTGCTCTGCTCAGCAGCAAACCCACTAATGGCAAGAAAAATAGCAAACACATTACTTTTGTTTGCACATCAGCAGTCCAACTGTGTGCCATCTATTTTGGTTTGCCTACACACACATATATATATTTATTTATACATACGTTTTGTATGTGGAGGCTTGTTTGTGAAACATAGTGTAAGCTCAAAAACTGTGTAGGTATTTAGTGTTTGCAATTCGAGTACAATGTTTTCATCAACTACTACTAAATAAAATAAAAGTGTTAAGGGAGAGACCGTTGTTTATTTTTGTATGCGAAATTTTCAACACGCAAGATGATTATTTGTGCCTTCTTTTCCATTACAATCCACCGTAATATATTCTCTTTAGTACTGAGGAATGTAGGCTGCAGTCTGGTTCCTTCGAGAGCAACAAATAATAATCATAATAATAATGTTTTACTATGTTCAGGAACGGATTAATCCAAGCAGTATTTTGAGGACACACATTTTGGAAACAAGAAGGACACACTCACGTGTGTGTGTGTGTGTGTGTGTGTGTGTGTCAGATGGTAGATCCTCTCCCACTGGGCTTGTGCACAGTCCTGCCCTCGGATTAACGAACTAGATGCGATATAAGGAGACGTACAGGAGCATGTCAGCGTGTGTTTGCGTAAACAAATATGTTCCTATGAGTGTGTACAAGTGTTAGAGCCGACAGCCAAACACCGAGCGGTCCATCATCTCTACTTTACACTAATGCTATGACGAGCACGGGAAAAAAAATGGTCGCCCTCAGCAAGATAAGACTGATAAGGGAACTGTGATTTGTTATACACACTTCAAGCATGTTCTTATCCCACAACATCAAATAATGATGCTTTCTCGGTCGCCTTGCATCACATATAGCACCGTTTGACATCTGTATAGGATGCACCAGGCTTTCAGCCAAAACCGATGTAAAGACACACTTTACTTAATGAATGAGTGGGTGTCACCTCAGGAATCAGCCACATGTATCAGCTGGTAGGTCCCTACTTTGTTGTAAAGAGACTGTAGCTCTAACGACTATAGTGCTAATAAGGAAGTGCTATGAACAATGTTTGGAGTTAAGATACACACTTCTGTCAAGATTGCGCATGTGCCACTCACACAGCTGTCGATCTGAGAGTGTCATATTGATGTGGATGGTTTTAAGTTAATCGACAGCCCCCTTGCATCTGAAACAGATGCAAACATGTGCCGTGTGCGTCTGTGTCGGACGCAGAGGGCCATGACGAAGCACAGCTATTCGATGTCCTGCGTTGAGAACATGCTCACACATGCACATAAAAGGGTTGGACCCCTTTTTATTTGCTTAATCTTTAAGTGGTCCTAAAAATGCTGCGTGTATGTGGTTGGAGCAGCGAGGGGAGGTGGCTGGTTTTTAAATTGATTACCTGCTTCCTGTCTTTTCATCTTCGTCTTCCTCGTCGCCTCGGCTGCGCTGCCGGCTGGCTGGCTGGCTGGCTGATCGTATCAGGAGGCGGTCAGGATATTTCAATTTCATTGGATTTAAAGAGCACAGGCAGGAGGTGTGCACATTAGCGCCCCAATACAATCACATTTGTCAGCGTGATCCTTTTTAAGTGCATTTCAATTAGGATTCTTTCAATTTATTATATCCCATCCTCGCCGGCAGGATGCCCTCTCTCGGTTGAACGAGGCTCTTTCTGATAGACACAATCTAATTTTCTTAATTGAGCTAACATGCTTTTCATATCCTAATTCCGAGGAATAATCTGCCGGCGTCTGATGCAGCGGGCTTTTTATGAAAGAGGGCAGCCTAAAAACATCTGTTACACCCGTGATTAAATCATCTGCAGAACATCTGCATTCACGGGGGTGTTAGCATGCTGCTTGGCCCTTTTTTATCTGTTTTAGACGATTACCTTATGTGACTGTAACAACACAAGATATTAATATAGATCTGTTTGTGTGGTTACGCCTCTCCGTTACACTGATGACTGTCATGTGGCGGTGTGTCTCCACACGGAACTCTGGGTAATGATACAGTGCGCCACAAGTCGGAGCGGAGATGCTCTGTTCTTTATTAGAGCTGTTTGCATAAGCAGCTATTTGTGTAGACTCTTCTTCTGTAAGGTGGGAGGGCATGTTGAGTAAATCCTGTTTCCCTCTTTGGCTAGTGTTTTTTTGGCTAATGATTTTAGCTGTTAAATACACACAGACATTTGCATGCACACACACACACACAACATGCTCATTTGCATCCTTGATCACGCCAACATATTTGTGAGTTACACAGTGTTTCCATAGCTGCTGGCGTCACACAAGGACAAGCTTTCTATCCCGTTGCAGTGTGACACAGGATATCTTTTTTTTCTTCTGTTCCTCTGTCCTTATTTGGCCCTGAATCACCTTACATCAGTCCCACCCGTCTCTCCTACCTTCCTGGTACCGTGGTCATCTGTCTGGTAAGGGTTTGTTAGTCACGTGATGTTCTGCCCACTCATTGTCTGACACGCGGTGGCACAGCACGGCTGTCATTGCCTCCCTCAAGTTTGGATCAGGTGACCAGATTATCTCCCAGCCGGTTTCCATTCTTCCACACTCCCATGTGCTGCACCGATCGAGGGTGACCAGCTAGTTCTCTGCTTGCGATTTCCGAAACATGTGTCAGAGAAAAGGCTCGGCTGACCTCTTATTGTGACTCACAATGTCTCAGCATTAGGTTTAGTGCTTGATGGGATATGATCCAAAGAGAGCTTTGTGTTAAGCCTGCACCTCTCTGACATGGAAAAAAACCACATTGTTTACAGTGTTAGTAGGACGTGGTGGTTTGGGAGATTGTTGGGTATCTGGAGATCGTTTACCAAGACGTGGCAGGGCAGGCGACTACTGGCTGAGTGTCACTTGCGACATCATCTTATCATTTTATTATGTGCACCGCAAAGAGCAATGTGAGAATAGTCTCGTCAGATCTTGAAACATTTTGCAGTGTTTATTACTTGCTTAGAACAATGATACTTTAAGTCTGACTCTGTTAACTGTCAGTCCGAATACCCATCCATTAGTTCAATAAAACACTTCTTGCAGCTATGAAAGCCTGATTTACACTCTGTGTAAGGTCATGGACTGAACAGAGCGGTGGGGAGTTGTCGAGGTTGTGCCATGTGTTGTTGATTTCATTGTGTCATAGAACATGTCCCTCATTACGTGTCATTCATTACACGCCTCTGTGGTCATGGTCCTCATCGTTGGAGCAGAGTCACAATCAGGGATTAGACTACAGGCACACAAACCCTTGATTAGTGATCTGAACTTGCGCCTGGCAACGGGTATCGCAAACCAAATTTTGGAGTTTTGTTGACGTATCGGCCTCCACAACCTGCCTGCTTGCACTGACTTCCTCGTTATGTATTGATTTCACCTCACGTCACACTTTCCTGTCGTTATGGTGACCGCCTCCGATGACCTCAAACAACCCAGCACACTTCTGACGCTGTATGTTGCGAAAGTGGAAGTGGTCATCCGAAACCCGGGTCACATGCAAACCGACCACAACTGACTAGCAGTCAGACGGCATACACAACCGTAGTAGCTTCACTCCATCACAAGTGAGTTTACCTTGAACTTAACAGACAGCCTCATGCAGACGCAAAGAGGTGCCTTGTGCGTCGATATCAGATGCCGCTGGCCGTTACAAAGCATCACTATTTGATGACCTGGGCTGAGAATGGGCTGCGAAAAGTTTTCCCTCACTGCTGAACTCACCTAGAACTTTTCTGCCATGTAGTCGTTCTCCCCTGGGTGACTGACTTTTATTCAGGGCGCATCGAGAAAATTCACAGCCGAATAAGAATTTATGGGGCTGAGCTTGAAAAATTCGCCTATAAAAATAGCACAGCAATATCACATCAAGGATGATTGACATGTTTGAACAGCAATATATCATTAAAAAAAAAAAAAAAATTTCATTAAATGTGTTTGGCTCTTTGTGGTCAGCATTGCGAAAGAGGAAATATTTGCTCCGTCTGTATGTGTTTGATGGACCATGTTCCCCCAGGACCGAGCCTGTGAGAACTTCTCGGCTGGATACTCTTCACTTTAATGTGCAAAATGTTTATGGCAGATGCTTCAGTGAAAGTCCGGTGCCATCGACTCATGTTCGCTCTCGCAATCTCCCCGTAGACAAATCTCGGAGACAGTTTGTATAGACATCGCTCAAATCCTTGACCTCTCCTGGTGGCGCGGGGGATGCGGTAATCTGACCAGTTCACTCCTCGCAGGCACTGTCGAGTCCCCTCTGTTGTGCTATTATCAGCTGAGTGTTATTACCCCTCTTTGCACAGGAAAATATGCCTTGATTTCCATCGACCCGTCCCCGAATCAATGCTTTTAAAAATCTTAGACACCTTTTACTTAAGAGCAAAAGCATGCATTTTATGTTTTGACATGGTCATATTGATTGGGGTGCTGGGGAGAGGGGAGGAGTGGGATGGAAAGGTGGTGGGGGGGGTATGGTGTTGACCTCTTTCTCATTCTTTCTCCCTCTCCAATCTTTGCGCTCCTCTCTTTTTTTACGCTCTCAGTTGCTGCCAGTGTCTGGTAACACTGCCATCCTTAATGGCTTTCTTGTGCTCCATCTTCGCCCTCCACCCCCCCATGCCCTTCCTCCTCGCTCTTGTCTCTCAGGAGCCCCACTTGCGCTATGCTCTTTTTTTTCTCTCCCCCCCATTAATCAATACTCAACGCTTCCCCCCTGTCCACAACACACGTCACTCACATTTGGCCCGCTGATAAATTATGGATGGGGGCCTCTCACATCACATCTAAAATTTCTATTGTGTTTGTCAATGGATGATCGATACATCACCTCATCTCATCCTCAAAGCACCCGGCGCTGCTGCTCTCTGTCCACTTTCATCTCCTCGCTCTTCTTCCTCTTTTTTTTTGTTTGTTTCTGATTCTGTTTTTTTTTTTTTGCTGCTGCAAGTGCTTGAAGGTGTTGGGGGGTCTCTGGGGCTAGAACTAACAAAAAGGTAATCATATAATAAATGTATCCAGCGCTGCTCCCTCTCCCTACGCTTCTCACTCTGACACTTTCAACCCTTTGCTTGTGTTCTATCTCACTCTTTCCCTTTTTCCAGAATGTCATTAACATGTGTTGACACCGGGAGTTTGAACATCGGTTGCTTGATGCCTGGTTGTGTGATAAGTACCCGCATTTGACAAAAAACATAAACCTCCATCTTCCAATCTCATCAGCAGTCTTCATCCACCCTGAGAGTAGTGATTCGACACTAGATGCTGGAATAGCAAACAGCTAAATATGCCCTGTTATTCCTTGAATGGACTTTAAATAGCGGCCTGTGTTTTCTCTGTACAGTTCTGTGGATACCTTTCACCATTAAAAAAAGAACACACGTGCAGACTCACACGCACGCACATGTCTCGGCTTCGGTTTCTCACACTTGTACTCTCAACTCTCACACACACATATACAAAACCGCGCGGGGTCAAAGCGGTGCTCGGGGGTGTAATTTTAGTGGCATTGGGCTTATCGCAGCCTACGGTTCGGCAGTGATCTCTGGCCCCCCCCGAGCAGCACCTGCTCCTCACACCAGATCTCAGCGCCCAGCTGCTTGACGAGAGCAAAACTATGCTGCCTCATAACTTCAGAGGTGGCTCTCTGCCTCCTTTTCCATGACCACTTAACCCCTGACACGGCCTTTTAAGTGAACGTCTGGTATGTGTCTGCCAGCCTTAACTTGGCAACCGAGGCTTTGTGCCATTACCCTAAGTAACACGCAATCCCCTGTCAGCAGGGAGGTGGGAAAACCACTTCAAACCGCTCGACTCAAGAGGAGCTGTTTCACGTTTGCGTCCAGACGAACGCTTCGTCACGATAAAATTATCTTTCTTTGAGCAGCGAATGGGACGGAAAATAACATTCCGTTAAGAAAAGCTTTCTTCTTAGCTTGTTAGCATCTTTGCCTGGTAGCAGAAGCAAGTTTTTTCATTTACTATTTCATTTCAATTAGGAAAAAGTTCCTAGTAACCCAATGCTCTCAGGGATCGTCTAAAAGGCCTGATGCTATTCCGTCTGTCTCTAAAAGTGTGACCTGCTTCCTGTCCGTCTGCACCTCTGCGCCCCCTCTGGATGGTTGGAAACTGCTCTAACCATATTCATAGCTCTGCCATAACCTTCTTCCAAACCAGGCCAGGTGAAAATCTCCCAGACAAAACCCCCATTGACAGAAACGCCTTACTGGTTTATATAATAAGCAACTTGACCCCCCTTTGCGACACAGATAGAATTTTTAGGAAATAAATGTATCATCTGCCGGCTCATGTGCATGAAGACACGTTGACAGACGAGCCACAGAGCGACACAGGACGCCAGGCAGGGTGAGTCTCCCCATGAGCAAGGGGGTCAGTGGCTTTTTATGTGCGATACATCTGCGTCTTATTCAGCTTAAGGTCTCAAATTCAAGTAGCTGCTTGTAAAACAGTGAGTCATGCGTATCTATTTCTGACAGAGGACATCAGAAATGTAGCAATGCACGATTCGTCGAAGACCATCTCGTTACGGCCGATAAGTCCGATTCCCGATAGTTAATTTTCAACCTGCTCGTGTCATATCAGCTTTCGGTGTGACTTTCAAACGTCACTTCTCACTGCCTGTATTGTAAGTCAGTCCTCAAACAGCAACAGGGACCAGTAATTCCAAAAATGTGCCAATATTTGCTCAGAGATAATATCCCACTCCGAAAAAAATCCTCCCCCTTTAACTGGTCCACTCTGTTTTCCATTCGCACACATACGTAGGTTTCCTCTCTCCCTGGCTCGCCTTCTCACCCTGAGTTCTGTGGAAAAAAGGTGGTGTCATCCTCGGCTCTGACCCGTCAGTTCGGATTTGCCTCGGAGCGCAGCGAGACTTCCTGATTTGTGTGACAAACACAAATGCTTTTAAATTCCCAGAGCCCCGGCTCCTTACCAGCCTCATACCTTGTAATGCATTATTCACATCCTCTCCCCGCATCCCCTTCTAACCCTCTCACATCAGGAGAAGGACAGCCACACACGACTTCCCAGGCAGAAAATCCATACGGCCTTGACGTCTTTGCTTCAAGTGGGCAATTAATAGAACTGCAAGCTGGATCGACTGTCTCTCATAATTTGAGTTAAAGGGGGAGGACGTAATAATGTGCATGAAACGGCAATATTGTTATTGGGGATAACGCTGAGTCAGGTAATGTCGCCCTCAGGTGCTCATTGTGGATGCTGGTGGTTTCCAAAACCTAAGAAAAGGAGTAAAGTTAATGGATGATGTGGAAAATAAATCAGTCTATAACCACGATATCTGCCTAAGGTAGCAGTGTCAAACACATAATAATATGTTCCTGTTAATCCCACTCTACTGTATAATTATAGTCATTAAAGACATTTATTTTGAAGAGTCATCTGACGTTCTCAAGAAGCCCTTAAAAATATAATTTGCAAAACATGTCGGAGGATTGAAAAAGAAAACACTCGTTAATGAAAAATGACAGGAATTGAATTAAATCTGGATTTTATGTTCTGTAAACCCCCACCTTCCCCGGAGCCCTCCCTCTATGACCTCAGGGACCTCAATGCCCCCTGAGATAATTCATACTTGTTCAGACATACAGATGTCAAGCCAATGCTCGCCATAAACCACTAAATGCTCCACCCAATGCCTGACATGCCCTCGCTGTTGCTCATAAATATCTCCTCCAGTTACAGTGAGTTACACTGCTACTACATTCCCCGCTATGTCTTACAATCACACCGGCTTTGTGACATTACTTATCGCGTTGCTGCTATTGTTGACCGACGCATGGTTCTCTTATGTACACCCTGTAAAGATTTCCTAACGTCATCCTCTGCGTGTTGTGCCAACACGATAAGCGACCTCAGCTCGCAGTGTAACCCTGTCTGGCTTGCCGAGTCACTTCCATGTACTGACACTCCGCCGCGGCGGAGCAACGGGGCCCGTTTACTCCTTAATGGTGAAAAATGAGAGCTGTCATGTCGTAATCGTGTAATAACCGTGCATGGTGTCACTTTCAGCAATTAATGGAGACGCTGTGACTGGGCTGCGTAAATCCCGGCTAAGTCGGCTGCAGCAGGGTACAGCGGGTGGAAGAGAGTCGGGGAGGCTTATTCAGGGTGTGTTGCTTTTTTTTGGGGGGGCTCTGCAAGTCTGCTTCAGACATACAGAGAAATATTTGCATGTCTGTGTACTTTTACCCAGATCATCATATGTGAAAGTGTTTCCATCTGCTCGCTCTCACGTGGGCGTATCGGAATGTGTCAGTCACCGAAAGAAGAAAGAACTAATTGAACAATAGTGAAATCACTTGGGATTAAAAACATAGTGATGACTTGGCAGACTTTTTCGCTGCCATCACTGCTCAGGATATCTTGTTACTCTTCTGTGTCCTGAATAAGAACAGCAGTAATGATTTTTAGAAGTTGCCTTCAATGCTCTGTGCGGCCTTGGTGGTTATTGATGACAGAATAGACTTTACAGAAGAGATAGGAGCCGTAGTAGTGTCAGACAAAGGGTGTGAGAAGGACTTGGTCTTTATAGAGGGCAGACGGATGAGGTGAGCGGGGCAGGCTGTCACTGGGACCGGAGGAACGACTGGAGCAGTCTGCTCTCGCTGATTGTTTGGGTGCGGGCGGTCTTTTGGCTTTACGAGGTGTTGGGCTAGTTCTATAATTATATGCGTGACTGTGCATATTTCTTTTTAATGCGTGTGTGCGTCTTCAGCGAAAATGTATTTCTGTTTTTTATGAATTCATTAAATCGAAAAACATTTTTTGACTGGCCCCAAGAGTGGACAAAATGTTCTTTCCTAGAATTTGACACTTCAGGATCTGAGTCTCTCTCCGTCTCTCTCTCTCTCTCTCTCTCTCTCCGTCTCTCAGACAGATGCCAAATCGCTCCCTGGTTTTTTACGTGATACCCTTTCTTGAGACTCATCACAAGTTTTCCTTTCTTCCCTCGGCTCATCAGTTTACTTACAAAATAGATTTTGTCACATGTATTGATGTATAATGCATTGACACCAGTGAGCTTATTTTCACTTTAATAATACTGAAATCTTTTTTAATATTAAGTGATTTTTGCATAGATCTCCGTGACAGAATGAAAGCGGTACGGGGATGATCAAACGCCGGCTTGTTTCAGGTCACGTCTTCTCCGTCTATCTGTCAAAGCCACTCCGGAGAGGGTTGGGGAAATGAGAGAGCTCTCATGACTGGAGGGAATTTCTCCAAAAAAACAACGCCAAATCACTCAGTTTTCCTACTCCTCCTCATCTACCCTGGAGATGTGTCTGAATCCAACGTCTGTCACAGTATCCCAAGGCGGCCTCTAGATCCAACAACGAACCGGCGCCGCTTGTCTTGTCACCTGTTATCTTTACCATGTCTCGGAGTTCTGCATCAGATCACTCACAGCTTTGTTTTAAAATGCAAGTGTGGGAGTCTGACAACACGGATGTGCCATGGCAATCCGCTCACGTCTATTAGATCTGATGACCTTTAATGGCTGAACACAAGTTAAACATAAATAAGTCTGTGGGAAGTCGTGCTCTTTAGCCTCGCAAAGTCGTGCTTTAGAGTGTGTGTGTGTGTGTGTGGATTTAGTGGGAGGAGTGAAGAACAGGTAGTTACACTTTGTCACATCCGAGTCTCCCTTGTCTTTTCAATATTGAACCAAGACCACACTATTTACATATAAATAGAACTTTGAGGTTGTTTATGTTAACCATCAAGTCGTTGTGTTGACTTTAATTTTCCCCAAAAATGTTTTTTAATTAGCCGTCACCATGCTTTTCTTGCTACACGCAGACAATGTGAGGGACATCAAAGAACACTGTTTGCACTATATGCATCTATATATATTCTAAATGACTGGAACTATCACCCCAAGGAAACAGTTAAATAATGCAAAGAAAAGTTATGTTTTAAGTGGAACTATGTGTCACAGCTTCCTTGGGAAGTTGGATTGTGTTCACTTAAAGCTGTCCTCTGCCTTTTAAACACCCGCACATTTAGATAGTTCCTTTTCGGGCCTCATCACATGTGGCGTGAATACGCACCAGGCTATCAGTGTTTACATATAACCAACAATGAACAACACTATTTTAAATACCTGCTAATTGCTAACTCTAAGCTAATAGGTCCGCATGGTGATGCCCTCCGGAGTCTGTGGATGTTTTATTCCCACGACATCAAATAGAGACACCTTCTCACCCTCTGTTTGTCCTATACTGACACACTAGGCATTTTTTTGTTTGTTTGTGTGAGACGCAGCGGGCTTTCAATTCACTAATGTTGATCCATTTGCACCAATACAAGAAACAATCAGGTTTTGGCGTCAATACAAAGCAAGAAACTGTGCGTAAGGAGGCAACTTGCAGTGGGTGATGGACGATTGATTCCCATTTGCAACCACTGTAAGCACTACAGCACTTTTTAAAGACACATTTTATAATGTATCGACATGTGGTTGGCACCTGGTTTACGCACAAAGATCAAGGTTGGGGTTCAACTACACACTTTTGTCAATGTTGTGCATTTGCCACCAACATGGCGGCCCCGTCGCCGTCCTTATTCATCCTTATCGGTGACACCTACCTTTTGCATGCAGCCGACACGGAATCTTCCCCACATAAGCACAGGTTTTAAATAATGTAAGGCAAAAGTTCACATTTAAGAATTTCACCCAAGTTGTTGTTCCTACTCAGGCAAAAAAAGAAGAAAAAAAACGCAGGGATGCTGTCAGAGTTTCCAGCAGGGAAGGAGACATGTTTGTCTGATGAACTCCCCCATGCTGCTTTCTCTCCAGCATCCCCTGTGACAGGCAGATTATATTTACTGTACAAAATAGTTGTAGGTACAAGCATACAGTATGTACTTTGGATTAATATATGTGTAAAGAGTAGTATAAACCCTGCGAGATCCTGCGGTGAGCGGCTGGTTCTCAAGGTAAGAATTAACCGAGGACGTCTCTCGCAGGTGTTCTCTGCAGCCGAGCTGTGTGCGCGCGCGTCACTCTGTGTGACATTTAAGTGTTATAAAAAACTAAATAGCAATAATGCTTTTTTTTTAAATTACTCAATCTAAAATGTATTTTAATGTTGTTGTTTTTTGCGTCGGTTTGTATGTGCATGTTTTCTGTTAGCGAACAGGCTTCTGTCAGACTGTCAGACTTTTGCACAATATCACATTCCTAAAGTTGTCATATTGAGTCCACGGAGGTACACAGGGAAAAAAAAAGAAAAACCCACAGGCATACCAGCGAGCTTAGACACACCACAAATATCCACCCTGAGATATGACACATCCGTAAAGTTAGGAAATAAAATGTCTACTCAGTGATACGATTTTCTGCCTTTATTTGTCTCTTTGTAGCCTTTGTTTTTCTTTCTTTCTTGTTGCTTGCTTTCTTCCGCCCCCCCCTTCTCTTCCTCCACATCCCTTTTCCAGTGTTCCTGCAGATTTCCCTGCTGTCAACTCTCGTCACATTTCTCCCAATCTGTTAGCCTTCTGATACCGGGGCCAGACTTAAAAGGAAGTCTTAAGGACGAGAGCTTATACAGTGTGCCATATTTTGTTAAATAACTATGAGATGTTAGTGCCAATTCATCGGTAATTGTCCCTTCTGGCGCAGTCTGTTGAAAGTCCTGGAGAAGCCTAAGCTCAAGATCACTGCAAGTGTTAATCTTCTTATACTTAAGGTATCAGGTTTTCTTTTGATGTCGCTAAACATGTTGACTCCTATCTCAGCGCAGAAGGCAATCCAGACATAGCTACGAGCGAGATGGGGGTTTGTCTGTCTTCTCCTTCCAAGAATCTCATGGTTTATGTGTTCCTCTCCCGGCTTTCATTATGGTGCTAAAATAAAAGCAGCGGCTAAAACGAGAGGAGAGACAGGAAACGGGAAGAAAAGGGATTGATTCTGCGCTAATTGTCCTTTTCTTTCGGCACAGTTCGGCCTCCTCCTGTATGGATTAGAATTGCCTGATTTATATTTAATGACACACAATCCTATTTTTTAAGATTAGTCATAGCACAGCTTTGTCTGAGAGAAAAAAATACACTTATAAATTATTTAACGCCTTATACATTTTTCTTACCCCAGGGTGCACACACTAATTTATAACCACGATGCTGTCAGTGATAGAATCGTTAAACACACATATCGATGATGACCACACAGATTCCTGTGATGGGGGGAATCTGCCCCAGGGAGACAGGTGGACAAGCCTGGAAAAGATGCACCCTCTCGGGGCCCACAGTCTTTGGCATGCCGGGACCCCCCTCGGGTGTTCAGGTGAGCCGATGTGATCAATCACTGATTTTTTTTTTTTTTTTTTGTAAGTCATCAGTCAGTCAGTCATCCAGGCAGGGCCTCAGGTGGTGGGTGACAGTGCAGAGACTGTCGGATCAGGGCGAGCTCCCACATGTACAACAACACTGATCCCATACACAGGTGGAGATTTGTCATGGGCTGGTAGCGGCTCATCTGAGATTGTGTCTGGTGTTTGATTCCGCACGTGCTCGCGGAGAGTGTACTTGTGTAAGTCTCACCGTGTCCGCATCAGTCAACATACAAGCATGCAAAACATGTAAATACGTTTTAGATAAAAACTGTAGGAAAAAAAACGAAATCCCAGACACACACGTCTTTCTTTTCTCCTCACTCTGCAATCAAAAGCAAATGTGTGCCTGCCTGCAGGGACTCTTTAAACCCGCGACCTGGAAGATTTATGGCAGAGTTTTCAACTTAATTGTCCGGGTTTTGTTATTGGAAAAAGACAGGTGGGGACCGATCCGAGACATGTTTTATCAATTTGTCCGCGTGTCTTTGGAGGTATCGTAAGGTTGTAATAGAACCCACGTTTTCGCTCTAGTTTCCACTTTTGATTTAGAGGTGTCGGTGTGGCGAGCGCACCGGCTGTAGCGGCCCGTCGCGGAGAGAAGTCGCTGGAGGTGATTGGGTGTTGCTGTGTGTTTGGTGGGAATCCCATGTCGGAGACGTGTCCCCGAGCGAGGTCGACAAGTTCAATAGGAGAAGAAGAAAGGTGCAGTGCGAAGCAGCGATGAGCTTTAATAAAAATTCTATTATGATGTCTGAATGATTCAATAGATCACGTTCTAGAAGCAAACCTCCTTCATGAGTCTAAATATTTCATTATCATCAAATATTCTCAACATTTAAACAGGTGACGTTTATTAAATCAGCTTGTGAAACTCTCAGAACATGTTGAATATATTCCTAATGTGAAATAAAGGTTTTCATGTACATGTAGACAAAATAGGACAAAAACCGATTACCGAGCTCACAGACGACGCTTGATGGACTGGCATCAGTCAAACCCACAGGCTGCCCCGGGGTCATACCAAAGCTGGCACTTAAGAGTTTTAACACACAGACAGCACACACATTATCCAGCTAATGACGGAATTACAGCACTGACTCACCATGTAGCTACATGTAAGCAATGGGAGGACGGCAATAGATTATCGTCTGAGCAAAGGAGCACTTTCTCAGGGAAAAAAGCAGCTGTCAGTGAAAAAGAGGGATGGAGAGGAGGGAAGGTGGAGATGGACATAAACTCCCGAGAATGGAGGTTTTGGATTATTGTAATTATGACTCTCTATAAAACGCTCAATACTGTCATTATCATTGAGTCATAGGGCCATGAAAGAGAAAGGGATATTTAAAGGGACGTGTCATCAGCGTCTGAGGTCGAAATGGGTAGGAAATGTTTACACTGGAGTGCAGGAAGATATACGGACTCCTTTAAAACAGGCACATTCAATAAACAAGTAGAATGTATCCGAGGGGACGTTATGGATTATGGTTACTCTGTCTGTCTGCCTTCCAGTGCGCGCTTGTTTTGCGTTTTTTTTTTTTTTTACCGAATGTTCCTCATGACTGCATGTGGATGTGTTTAAATGTTTATATGCTTGTATGAATGTGTACTCATGTGTGGGTTGATGTATATGAGTGACTAAAGCCTTCGTACGAAGTGTGAGCGCAGTGACCATATAGGCCTGGTTTGCGGTTACTCGCTATAAATGCTGCGGTCGCTCTGTTTTTCTTACTTTGGTTTTCGGAGCGAAACTCCGAGAAGTTCATGTTTTGGATGGCAACTCTTGGAGGAAACATAAATTCACAGGGTGCTGTATTTTTATTCTCTTCACATAACGAAAGTTCCAGAGGACAAAACAGTCCTCGGCGAAGGGCCGGGGTGGGGTGGGTTGTGAGAGGGCCGGGGTTTTTGATTGTGGTTTTGGGACATAAGAGAAGGGTGCAACTGTGCTCGGCCATAAAGCCGTTTGGGGAAAAAAGGCACTGAGGAGTGCTCCCCGCTCAAACGGCGTGCCTGTCGGCTTTTCCGAGTGAAACCCAATCGAGCCGGGTCTGAATATTCTCAAGCAAAATGGCTCCGAGTTCAATTACACATTACAAGCCGCACGACAGTTTCCATTGTGCAATTCTCAATCTAACAAGACTACGCTAAATCGGCCCCGGCACCCCTGTTCACACTGGAGTCAGTGTGCCTAGACGGGAGGGGAAGGGCTCCCGACAAGAGGCCCTCTTAACTACTCTATTATGGTAACACATACCTGTAGAGAAGCAGACACCTGAGACCCGGAGCTGGAGGGAACAAGCACACAGCTTCACTCTGGTTGCACCCTCTTGTACTTGACTGTTGTCGAACTGTTGCGGTTCTGATGCCATTGTGTTGATTATGGGACTCTGAGTCACGGGGAGATTATCTGCTGGTCCTTCGGCCCGAGGCTTCGTCCTTGTAATGAACACAGAAAAGCCTTTCCTTTAATCTCTGCTTTTGAAAAGACAAAGTTTGGCAACACTATTATACGATGCTCATCTTAAATATTCATTCATCGGCACGTCACAAGTCCCCAGCTGGATTTAATTTAAGTTTGGTTTCCTTAGGTCATTCTCAGCTCATCCATGTAACCTCCTTTCCGTTTTGGTGGCGGAGAGAAGAAAAAAGAAGAAGCCCCGTTCTCCGTAGTTCGATCGCTGGGTAGCGGTGGGAAAAAAGCTGGAACCAACCCTGTTAAAAAACATTCCCTTTTCAAAACCACCGTGACTGAGTAGATTAGGCCCACCATCTGCAGGAAAAACAATCTTATTTCCCGAAGATGTTTGCGGGCACTTAATTCAGAAACAATGCCGGCTGGCACACTGAGTGCTTTTTATTGCACGCTTTTATTGTCACCGTTCTTGAAGGTATTGAAATAAATTAAACGGTTTGGCTCAATGTGCTAAAGATGCACAGTGAAAAATAAATGTGTGTGTCTTTATTATCCCCCCCCCCGATGAGACTTTTCTTGTGTCTACACCCATTAAAGTCAAGGGAATAGAATTTGGAACCGCACGTCCCTGCGTACGCGGCGCAGTCTTTGTAGAAGCCATGTCATTGATGACACACGGCTGTATACATATTTCATCGGGACATGCATATTTTACAGTGTAATCCTTGGCACACCACTGCTTTGTTCACAGGATGTGGAGAGGCCTGGAGAGTGGGAGGTTTCTCTTTGTGTGGGTCGTGTTGTATCAGCGAGAGGAAGAATGAGAGAATCTAAATGTGTTCCGACAGTCGGAATCGTCTCCCCGTTCCTGTGAAGTCTTTGATAATCGCACGGCACTTCTTTGGCAGGTAGAGAGGAAGTGTTGTGTGTCCGTCCCTACGATCTTGTCTAAGTGGTGCTTGTTGTTAATGTTCTTTCAAACGGAGCTTTGTTGTTTTTTAAACTAATTAGCAAGAAGACCAGAATACATCATCTGCATCCAGGACTGTCAATGTGTTTTGCGCCTGTTCTCATCGCAGGTCGACAAGCAGCAACACTTTATCGCGGCCCTATGATGCCTCTGATGCCAATGTACAAGTGTCTCTATGCGACTCCAACGTCCTCTCCGCGTGAGTGACGAAAACTTAACCCCCTCGTCGATTTAGGACATGATCGGCCTATTGCAGGAAGCTCCGCCTAAGAATGCAAGTTTGGGGTGGTGGTTGAGTCAAACGATGGAGCAGGACGAGGGAGATAGTTCGGCATCAACAACAGGAACAACTCCAGTCTGTAACCTGCGACAAGGGTCCATTCGGTAGGAGACGATGCTCTAAACTCTAAAGGTTGATGATCACACTATCAGCTTGTCATAGTGGCTGAGGTAGTTGTCTAATGACGAGAGAAGATCATCGGTATCAAACGATGACCGTTGATGTGCTGGGATGAGGAAGGATACCTCTCGCACAGACGCCAAATGGGAGTGAGAAAGTGGAACTATTTGACGACCTGGCAGCGTCGAGGGATATGAAGAGCCTTCGAATACTTTGACACTACTGACATCGCTGTAAAAAAAATGTCTCTGATTCACCGAACACTCACTACACTTGCAACTAAGAGCTGGAAGGAAATAGCATCTAGACAGAAGCGCTCACTCACAACCCAACATGAAGTCGAAGCCGCGGCGGACTACCGAGAAGCCGAGTGCTTGTGCAGCGATCGCATGTGGTAATTTCCACCTCTGTCTGTCTGCATGCTGCTGTGGTTGAAGGATGGATTATACTTGTGCTAGAAAAAAATGTTCGCAAGTGACATAACATCCAGACACAATTAAAAGCACAAACAAGTGTCAGACGATGTTTGTGTTAATAACCGGTTTGAGTACAGAGGGAGAGAGAGAGAGTGAAAGACAGACAGACAGAGAGAGAGAGAGTGCGGTCGTAAACTCGTGGTGCCTGCACTCAATCATGGAGAGAATGGCAGCACTTATGAGTGGAATCCAACTGGAAACAAGGAGGGGAGTTGTGTGGTTGCTTGAATAAATATCGACTGTTAGGCCACATAGCCCCTCACCTCCAACTCCGACCGGTTTCCCCGAAGAGTTCCTTCGTCTCTCAGCGTCGAGTCATAACAAAGCTCATAAGGAGTAACTTCAAACCATATTTCTCACGTCTAACCCGCCCTGCGTACTCCGGGCCGATCGATCATCGAGCCGAGTCAGTCGCCTCTGGATCTGCTTCCTTTTTCAGATTCATGCTCGTTCACCCAGAGACGCGGCGGAGACGGATCTCGCTTAAAAACCTTTTGCACGAGGCCGCCGGTAAAGAAGCGTCTCTCCGGTGAGAGTTGAACTTGAGTGGAAACAGATTCTGGAGAGCTTTGCTAGGAAGAATAACGCAGTGCTGGATAGAATTAATGACTGACAGAGAGGGCTTGAAATAGCTTGTTGTCAGTGTGAGTAACTTCTCTGGTGTTCACGTATCCTCGGCATGTTTCGAAACGCTCCGTATTAAATCAGAAATGCGTGTATTGTTGTAATACATGCGCAAGAGTACACGGACACGTGTAGACATGCACACAGGAGATTTGAGGGGGAGATCTTTATCTACTGATTGACCAGTGTTCGGGTTCACTACTACTAATAAGGTTGGGAGTTCTTCCTCTCTGATGTTTTTCTTTATTGATCGCAGGCAAATACATCTTAATTGGTCGAGGTGCTCGGAATCTGTGTACGCTGACAGAATTAAAACCGGAAATATGTACTTCAGTGTTTCAAACTTTTGGTTTTCCAGTGACATGTCGGATTCTTGGAGGACGATCGTGCCAGATGTCGGGTGTCGGATCGCCTACGGTGAAAGCATGACACGACACGAATCAAAAACAGATCCCTCTCTCTCTCTTTCTAAAAACACTATCGCTCATTCATTCAAGAGGAGGGAAGCTCACATGTCGTGTTTGTCTGTTGCCAAAACACAAAGCGTCTCAAACTTTTCCAAGATTACAGCCCGAGATGGCTCCGCTCATCCATCTGTCACCATACAGAGGTATCTTGTTTAAGTCACTCTCAGACTCAACGTCTAATCTGAAGCGTGTGTGTGTGTTTATGTCACTTCCATACGATGCGAAGCACTTGAAACAGGAGTTGGGCCGGTTATGTCCTAGCCAAAGCCTTTTTGTTTTCCCTTCTTACATTACGACACCATTCCTCCAGACACTCAGGTGACTTGCTACCAAGTCACCTGATGCATCTATAAGGATGTTGAACGTTAAAGGAAGAGAGTTTGTGAAAGTCACACAAAGGGAAGTTGTACCTTCAGTCTCTTTCTTCTTTGTCCTCCAGCATCAATGTGCCCTCTGATATTCTCAAGAACAGGAAGATCTCTTCCTCCACAAGGTCAAACACTTAACTATCCCACCGCGCTATCGATGGCTGGCGAATTACAAATCATAAGTATTGATCACGGCGGGGATCATACTGAATGTAGGGCAGACAGTAAAATCATATCCACTTAGGCTTAATAGCCCACATTAAAGCAATTATGCACACAAACTGGGACTGTGTAACTGTACGCGTATTATGCCAATCCATATATCTTCTTTCTTTTTTACTTTGCATTCCTCTCCGTGCAATTTTTGATAATGAATCAATGTTTTACTTGCTATCGACTGCCTCAGGTGAACCGGTTGTAATTGGTGGGGTGACCCCTCATCATCCCTCCTGCCCTGTAGCCTCGCGGATAAAACGGCTTCAGTCGATGACATAATGCGCGTAAGGTTTTTATATGTGTGTGTCAATACTCGTGTATTTACTAATGATGGTGCGAGCGCCCAACCGGCGACCCGCTAATGAAGCCGGCGCATTTGTGAGGCAGTCGACGGGGTCAAGGACTGGAGGAGATCTCGCGGTCGTCCTCTGCTAATGCAGCCGGGACACGTGAAGGGTTTTTAACCCTGTTTTTTTTTTAGTTTATTTCAGGTAAACTCTTAGTGATGAATGATGCATGTGTGTTCAGGGATCGTGGCTGCGTACACACTGGATCAGCTGTGGGTGCAATGCCTTGCTCAAAGGCTTAATGGTGGTGGAAGGAGCGTTTCTTTCCCTGATGTTGTGTTGTTTATTAGTTGTGGTGATTCCCATTTGTTCACAGGCGGATCTTAATGTAACAAATTATCTTTCTCCTTCAACCCAACTGGTTTAGGCAGCTGGCCGTCCACTCCCGGATAACCAAATGGAAGTGTTGTACTACTTTCCTTCTGCAAAAGTGCAAATAATGTTAAAATACTGCAGAGATTCTTGCAGCGTCATGATATCGATGAGGATGATGCATCATTAGTAATATGCAGAGCTCCATTTTTCCATGCATGCACACAGATTCTGCAGTTTACTTGCATCAGGTCAGTTGGAGCGTTGCCCTTTTAAAATATCTCACTAGTTTAATAACCATCCTGCATTATTCTTACCCCCCCCCCCCCCCCCCC
>CAAKHC010015284.1:25217-40634 GCA_901007825.1 Macroramphosus scolopax
GCTGGATGGAACGGGGGGGTGCTTATTTAGCAAAAAAAAAAATAAAAAATGCAGAAGTGCTTTTGACCCTATAGTGACCGCACACACACACACACACACACACACACACACACACACACACACTCCTACCCGCCCTGTCAGTCGTTAATCATCGTTTGTGATGAGAGCGGGGCTTGTTTGAGCAGAATAATAGTATATGTGAACACTTTTGTTTCTCAGCGTGCTCGTTACTTCCTATGTTTATTAAGTAGCTGTTGACTCATTAGACAGAACTTGTCGCCCGCAGCCACGCTTTGTGTGTCGCTTCCGTTGACTTCCCGGCTGTGAGACGTTCTTGTCGCGGTGGCGGTCGAGGGCAGAAGAAGCACCGTGGATTTGGTTGCCCCCCCCATGAAAGTGATCAGAGACTGAAAGTTGAGAGCATGTGTCCCTCGCAGCAGGTTTTTTTACTCGCGTTTCCAGTCTAACCTTTGATTAAACTGTCCATTGTGCCGCCGCTCTGCCCACAGACCTTCCGCTGCATTCTCATACCCATCAGGTCAGTCAGGTTAACAGCCGAAGGGAGGAAGCAGGGAGGAGGGCCGCATTATCCCATCCCGGCCCCCTCTGTCGCTCCGGCGACTGTGCGACACAGTGGCAGAAAAGGAGAGAAGTATATACTACAACCGTTTGATGAGCAGCAGGGCAATAAATTCATTAATCATCATTATATGCCTCATCAAACTCTTTGCCAGCCTCTCCATGGGAGTTACACAAATTAGCCAGTGAAAAAGCAGTCATTTTAGAGGAGCTAGGTAAGTGCTTTTTGATTGCTTTCTTGAACAATGCTTCCCCTGACAAGCTAATAAATCAGATCTTTCTATACTTAAAGTGCAGCTACTGTGAACCCAATCTGAGCTCCCCAAACAAAAAAGGGGAGGCTGTGGTGGGACAAGGGTTTTTTTTTTTTGGTTTTTTTTTTACTACAGCCAAAGCTCTTTCACAGATTTGTTTTGGATTCCTCCTCTTTTTCTTTCCTGCAACAAAGAGGCCCCGGCTACAAAGCTTTTGATAACTGAATTGAACTGCTGTTATGTCTCCAGATGCAACCAGGGATTTTCTCATATTGGATCAAAATAAGCCGGTGTTTGACTTGAGATCAAACCGGGGGGAAAAAGTGGAGTCAATAGTGGCCATATGGTGCAAAATTCAATTAGTTCCTTCTTTTCTCCCTTTTTCTTTTCTCTTTGAGTCTGGTTTTAAACATATTAGTTCAAGTCGGACACGTAACTGCAGCTCGCGGGGTTCAGCCGTTACAGAGAATCCCAGCTGGCAGGTGATGCATACCTACTACAGCGATCATATCCGACCATCCAGATGGTCATTCCATGCAAGACCAGCAAATCCTCCATCCGACTGGAAGCAGCCCCTTTATTGAAAATGAGGTCAATAGATGATTTGAGCCTGGTTTGCGGACAGCCATGTTAGCCTGCTCCAGGTATTAGAGGCTCTCAGTTAGTGTGTTAGATGGGAGGTCCCTCGCGGGAAGGGATGTAGTTAGAGGGAGATGGGAGGGGGGCTAGTTAGGGGTGGTCTTGATCTGTTTAAAGCCTCTCTCTGATGAGATTACCTATTGGAGTTGGCTGTAAACCACACTGTTAATCGGGGTGCAGCAGCCAACACACTCCCACTGGCATGCAGCCACTGCTTGATTTTTTTTTTTTTTTATGGATGGTTGGTGGTGGGTTCAGGAAGGAAAAAAAAGCTACCTAATTTTATAATTTGTAATCATCTGCTAATGTGTTTAACACAAGAGGGCTCGCACGTGCACAAAACTGATTTGTTTTCCAGGTACTAAAAAAACCATGGGAGGCAGCGTGATGCTTCCTGATTGGACAGTGGGCGAGTCGCATCACCCGCAATCACTTTGCTAAATTGGCACTGAGTCACCATCACACATGGGACCCGCTTCCTTCCCTTGTTGTGTGGGAGTGCTGGCCGGTACGAAGCGGGAGATGTTTGAACGAGTCCAGCAGTGGTAAAGTCTCCTCGCTCCTCCTCATTAACGTTCTCCTCCACACACCGTTGAACTAGCTCAAAATAACTTGGGACAGGGGTGGGGGGGGGAGGCAGTGCCCCGTTTATCTCCATCTTGGGAACCGGTCCAATTATGTAAGTGCCCATTTGCATCCATCAGACCGAACTGGGAGGAAAAGTGGAAAGCTGAGCGCAAACAAAAAGCCGGCGAGAGGAGGTCCATTTGTTGTGCAAGGTGGTTGGGAGAGGGTAAAGTGCCCCAGGTGAGTGGTGGGTAATGGTTATGTTACAGGCCGTGTGTGAGTGTGTGTGTGTGTGTGTGTAAATACGCATTCTCGTGTCTGAGCAAGTGTGTGTGTGAGCGCAGGCTTTGCAGCGGTCATTAGGACTGATATCTGTGTGGTAATGTGGAGCAGATGTTGAGAAGAAAGGGATCATTTAAAAAGGGCAAATGTAAATAAACAGTCAGGCTGCTCGGCACCCCTCCTCCCTCCTGGACCCTCTGAAGTCACTGAAAGAAAACAGTTCATCAATCTCCATCACAACCGTTAATATTGTAATATTAGAGGACTTACACGGATCCCTTAAGGTCTCCTTAAGTATCACATCTACTTTATTATCGCCGTTGACAAATCGCATATAAACGGAGATTAAATAGGTGTAAAGAAGTGGGAAGATATTACGTTGCTTCTATTCTGTTATTTTAATATAATCCTGCATGCGAGGCGTGAAAAAAAAGAAGCTGCCGGGAAGGGATGCTGGAATTGCGAGCGGTTGCAGGCTGGTGTCGCTAAACGTTAGTCTCAGGAGTGTGCGCGTGCTGAACTTTCTCACCTTGTGACCAGAGCGAGGGCGGAGCCAGGCGAGGATGAAACAACGAGGACCTGTACGGAGTCACAGGAGGAAGAAGCTGCCGGTGTCTCCACCTCCAGACTGGATGCACACACTTACTGCTCTGTAGCTGTGCATACCTGAGGGTGTTGGCATGGAGTCGACGTCTCTCCTGCATATGTATGCTTGTTGTGAGGTAGTGTGTCGGTGTGTGTGTCAGTGTGTGTGTGCCACCTCCTCTGGGGCAGGGCAGAAACCCCCAGTGTGAGTGCCAGTGAGCCCTTACATGGCCACTGAACACAGACCCTTTGCAGTCACAGGGTCAGGGGCTCACCCCACACTGCTGTCAGAGCAGATTGGTCAATGAGCAGCCCTTTGCAAGGAGTCAAGGTGCTTTCAGAGTCGAGCTGTGTGTGTGTGTGTGTGTGTGTGTGTGTGTCTGTGAATAGCAGAACTAGCAAAACACTGTTCGCTTTTGTCATATAATCCTCCAACATAATGATCACATTTGTAAAAATATATGTTTTATTGAAGATGTTGAACATTTAATAATCCACACGTTGCTAAATAGAATTATTGTGTCTTGCCACTGGAACTGAATCCCTCCGTTTGGCAGCCTCAACCCCTGGCCTCCTTCATAGTTCATCACTCTTCGTTAATGTTTTTCCCTCTTTTTTTTTTCACCACCCCCCCTCTCTCCTTCTTTCATAGAAAATGTTTTATTTATGTTGGGGGAGGTCACTTAAAACATCTTACTGCTGAAAATTACACGTGTAATCTCTCCCAGAGGAGCTCTATGGAGAAATAGAAAAACAGTCCGCGAAGTGCAAAAAAACAGTCTTAAATCACTCTCCGTCACCTTATCTGAGTCGCTTTACAGTGTGTTCAAGACCGGTTTATAAGTCCACTTAACATTAGAGGTGCCAGAGGCCAGGTATCCTGACATGTTTATTTTCTTTTTTTGAATTCCAGGGATTTTCAGACCTTTCACAAGTCTTGATACAGTTGAATTCATGTGTCCGAAACATGGCACAGACAGGCGACACCTTTCTCATGTCTGGCTATAAGGAACATACTGAAATATTCTATCCTTAATTAGCCTCTTCATTGAAAGACATGATGAAGATCCTTAACAACTGCTGAGCTGAAGCTGAAGAAGAACTGGTTCCTCTTCTTCACGTGTATAATGAATGAGTCCAGCAGTATTACAGGGTATTATAGTATTGTTTTTTTTTTAAATTGAAGAGATGTAATCGATTGATTGACTGAATAGACATGAATAAGCCACCCTGCTTTTCGTTCAACCCTATTTCACAACGCATTTGGCATCACTTCTGTTGCTGATCACCCCGCGCGTAATATCTGGCGCTCGAATCCAGAAGGTGTCTTTTTACGCATTTGAGCTGAATTTGAATCCGCACGTGTGTGTCAGTCCTGCTGGTGAGGAGTGTCGTTTCCGTCCGGTGAGTGATCCCTCAGTGATGTCGACGGGGGGGGCGAGCACAGCCTCATCAACAGGTTCTGGTTTCACCGTGTGGTCGGACGCACGGTAGCATATCGAGGCGCACACGGAGCCCGTCCAGCCGCAGGTGTCTAATCTGTCCAGCTCCAAGTTCCTTCACAAGTCTTCAAAATCCCCTCCCAAACTATAGAACTGAGATATTGTGTTCTGCAGGCAAGATGCTTCAGCTTTATCCTTCAAACTCAGATTATCGGGCAGACTGCGTTTGATACGAAATATTCAATTACAAAGAAGAAAAGAAATGTCCTCCAAGTTTGGCTCAAGAAATGTGGCGTGCGGATCAGCCTTCATGTGAGGCCATCAATAATGCATCCTCTGCTTTCTAAATATATCAGCATTCGTTGGGACACACACACCAAATGAGCATAGAGTCAAATTTGGATCCTTCCGCCACTGATCCGACTGCCCCGTGTCGACGTCATAGCTGATTACAATAACAGAAGGAGGTCACACGGGGCCAACACATGCCAAACTTCACTTCAGTTGGCCGGTCCCAAAAGTGTTAAAAAAAAAGGGAACAGAGGTTTTACTCTTGTTGTCCATTAGTCCCATATTAGCGCTGTTTGACAGCCCCACGTGACGAGGCGCAGACATACGCACATAAATAAATCTGCTGCTGGAGAAAAGAAAAGACATGAGTTGCCCTCAAAGAAGCTGTTGCAGACTTTCTTCAGAATATGAGGCACATCATATTTTCTATTTCAAAAGGCCTTCATAAGTGCATGAATACTAATCCTGCGTTAATGAACTCGCATTGTAAAGATTTGTTTTTACGTTGATAATAATATTGGGGTATTTTATTGGCCTATTTAATTTAATGCGTGTTAGTCAAATCGAGGCCTTCAGACTTCATGAGAACCACACCGGCTTTTATTATCAGTTTTAAAGCAGTAAAAATCTGCCTTTTTCTCCAAAAAACCCAGCTGCTTTTTTAAAAAAAAAAAAAAAAAACGCGCAACAAAGTCGGAGTGAAGGGTACAGACCTTATCCCCCTCTTTTCTATTCTGCTTCTTCTGCTGTCGGATTATTTCCCCCGTTTTCACACTTGGGAACGGGTTCACCCCTACTTAGTATTCTCACATTGTAGCAATGCCAACAATGAACCGACACGCCATTCAAATGGAGGGAAGCCAGGGACCGAGTTGTGTAAAGTTGCAGCGAGGATCTCCCCTGTAGGCTGTATCATGCTCCTGATGGAGGGCTGTGCACATTCCCCCGCTCCGCTTCCTCCAGTAATCTGGGGTTAATTGACTGGCTTTTATCACGCATAGAAATAGAACAAGTGTAATCGAATATATCTTCTTTTCTTTTTTTTTTTTTAATTGGTGATATCATTTTTTGGGGGTTTCACACGCAGCTCCTTTAGTGAACATGGTGAGCTGAAACAGTTCTGCTCTAAAAATATACCTAACAACAACTCAGCGTACATTCCAAGAACATTATAATAATGATGATGATAATAATTATAATAATAATAAATCACACTTGATATAATAATAAACTAAATTTGACTTTTCCAATAAAACGTCAGACCTGTTATTTCCTGTGGCTGTTGACTCCTTAAATACTGCTTAAATATTATATTTATTTAAATAAATAACGATATTTGGCATATGATTATAAACTACGCGTGTTGGTTTGCGCCATTGAAACGCCGCGCGCACACACACACGCGCGCGCACGCGCAAACATGAAAAACCTATTCGACATATAAACGTCACATTATTTATCCAGCCCCTCAGTGATGATTTACACCTCCATAAATCGTTGCCCCCCCTTGTGAAACATCATTTCTCCAATAAATAAGAAAAACAACGCAATTTCAAATAAATAAATAAATAAAAAAAAAACCCTCAAATACTCTCTTAGGGGACATTGCACATTGAGGCAGATAAATCCCGCGGGGATCAGCAAAGAAAAAAAGAAAAACATAATTATGCTATTTAGCCGGCTGATGTGTCGCAATCACTGCTCCAGCACACTCTGTCAGATTAAAATAGAGGGCTCGAATAGAGGACGTTAAGGCTAAGGGAATTATAGAAACCTCAGGGGAGATTTCAAACTGGAGAGGGGGGAAAGTAAACTATAGAGATTAATAGCAGCCATAAACAAGAGCAAGCTGTCCTACTTCAGTAGAGGTCAACAACAGCAGTGGTACTAATAATACTAATAATACTAATAATTAGAATATCTTAAATCTAATACCTATTAAAAAATAAATTGAGGCCTATGCAATTCAGGCTTTGTGGCCTACAACCTTCTTGAAATATGTAAACATGTACAATAATAATAATAAAAAAATATAATTCATCATAAGGTTTTATGATTTATTAATGCTCGTTGTTGGAGTTCATCAAAATTCAATTCAAGAACAAAAATAAAAAAAATTTGCATGGGAAATAATAATAATAATAACGTGAGGTTGTTTTTTATGTTCAGCAGGTCGGTGAAGTAACGGATTCCTTTTCATCCACTTGTCAAAGTTGTTATAATCCTGGTAATAAGTGTGATCACTGTGTGTGTGCCCCATTGGCTCCACTTCTTTTTCTTTTTTTTTACCCAGCCCCTTGGATCAGGGATGGGTTTCCGTGACGGATTAATAGAGCCCCCCCCCTCTCCACCCCCCCTTGAAATTATAAGAGCAAGTGTGACACCTACCTGCAGAAGTTGGAAGAGTTAGAAGACAGTGCCTCGACTACACAGTGAACTATCTGTCTTGTCTCCCTGCACACAGCCCCTCTCTTTTCTCTCCAAACAGCAATGTTTCACATCCAACGCGCCATTAAAGAGACTCTTCCCATTAATGATATATAATAGGGCAGTATGTTCTAAATGCATGGTCTCTTTTAACAGCTTTGCCACGCCTTGGAAAATAGTAATGAGGTCTAAATTTGGCATAAAATCGAGCTCATTACCGGAGTTCAGCACCTGATTGCTCTGCATAAAACAGGATAGGTAATGGGGTTAAGTGACTGAGCCTTCCCGTGGTTATTATATCTATATCATCTATAGAAACGTGCCTTTTTTTTTAAATAAAAGAAATAGGTGTATACCTGTGGTTAACATGGACCAAAAATAGATCTCCGGGGTGTATTTAACATTCACAGAAAACCTCCAAACATGTTATTGCTCCTTTATGTACGAGTGGATGTCCTCACTTCCGTATTATTTTTGGAAGGAACTGTCATTGAGACACCTTCCAAGGGTGCAAAAAAAAAAAAAAAAAAGCCCAACTCATATTACGTGTGGATGAATTGTCCCTGAAGCACTTTCAGACACAAGCAATGACAACATGCACCCGAGAAAATAACCGCTGCACAAATATATGTATTTTTTCTTTCCATAATTTACTTCAAAGATAGTGTGTTGTCCATTTTAAATACAAAAATGCTACATTAAATATACATGTTAGTCTTTAATACAAATAGACTCCGGCGGCAGCAGCGATTTAAGACCATTCTTGTTACATCGTATAGATTAACCATTCAGAAACTACAAATTTGAGGATAAGCATTTACTCAGAAAATAACTGTTCTCAGAATTTGTTTTTGTTCTTTCTTTTTTTTAAAGTCAATGCAGCCTCAAAAATAAATAAAAGTCCGCGGTGGTTTGGGAAGAAGGGAAAAAAACCAAAAGAAAATCAGGTGTTAAATGTTTGACATACCTTTCTTTAGTTCATAAGGGGAGTCTTTACAAAGATCTACCTGCGTTTGGCCTCTGACTTTCTGGCTCTCCCTTACCAAAGCCTCTGCTCTATTTAACACAGTCTGGTTTAATCCATTGAAATGTGCCGTGGAGCCCGAAGTTACCGAGCCGTGGTTACTGTGAAGGTGTCCAAAACTGCCACCATAGTTCGTGTAGCCGGGGTAGAAAGGGGAGGTGTAGTAGAGAGGCCTGGACAGGACGGTGCTGTTGGGGAGGTGACACTGTGGGGAGGACCGCGAAGGAGACGCGTTGGTGCCCATTACTGCGCTCTGACCCAAACCAGGACACGCCTGTGGCGCCTCTCCGCTGCCCTTACACCTGTCTGAGGACGTGGCGATCTCCGCAAGGGACCACAGTTTGGGTTTAGGGGCGGAAGGAGGCGAGTGAATCACAGATGTCACGTTGCTGGTCACCGTACCCGGTGCATGGCTCAAATCTGACGGCTTGTCTTGTTGCGCAACGCTCTGGTTCCCCCGGGGCACCGCCGAGGGAGACGAAGTAGTCGGTTTTGCGGAATCCGACAACAACTCTGTAGTCCGCTCTTCCTGGTCCTTTGACTCCGAGTCGCTCAGAAGGGGATCCGTGTCTTTGTCATGGTTCTCCTCTTTGAATCTGTCACAGCCTATGTCCCCTGGGTTCAGTAATTTGTGATCTAAGGCACACACACACACACACAAAGAGAGAATTACTGCCAAATACTTAGAAAAGAGAGTAAAACTGACACCATAAGACTGAATTCTATACATTTAAAAATATAATTAAGCTACTTATTATTTCCTCTATAAGAGACACTGTGTGTGCAATACATGACACACTGCAATTATGAAAGGATAAACATTTCTGTGACATTAACTGAATACACTTTTCTGACGATTTGAATTTATAAATATATTCTGCGTTTTACATATTAATAGTGAATAATAAGCACTCAGCTGCGACGCAAACTGGGATATAATAATCATAATAAAAGGCACCAGTTTTTTTGTGCTGAATCCCCGGTGCTATATCCTTATTATGCAGTTAAAGATAAATTGACTGCTAAACACTTTGCGTCACCAGCAATATCAGCCACTGAGAAGTCAAACGAGGGGAGTTCAAGGTGATTATTATTTAAAGCGATTGTCCCATTATAAATAATATACCACCATTAACCAGCAATCAATTTTGCACCCTGAGTGGAAACGACTGCGATGAAAAATTGATGATTTTTTTTTAAGCTCTTTTTTTTTTCTTCCATGCACCACCGACCTGCTTCTGTGTCTGTGGAGTCTCCCTTGTCTAGGAGCTTGTTTGGCTCGTCGTCGTCGTTTTTCTCCAAGTCGATGTTCTCGTCCTCCTCCTCGTCCTCGCTCCGGTTCCGGGGGGTCCAGGTCATCTTGTTCTCCTTCTTTAACCTCCTCCTGGCGTTGGCGAACCAGGTGGACACCTGCGTGAGGGTCATTTTGGTGATGATGGCCAGCATGATCTTCTCGCCCTTGGTGGGGTAGGGGTTCTTGCGGTGCTCGTTCAGCCAGGCCTTCAGGGTGGCGGTGGCGTCCCTGGTTGCGTTTTTACGGTATGCTGGGTCACCATAAGGGTAGGTACCCAAGGGTGCTGCGTAAGGGTGGTATCCTATTGAGCCGGCCATACCCGTGGTGTGGTCATAAGGAGAACTCTGTAATAAAAAAAATAATAAAAATGACATTAGAAATAGTGTGTAACCGTTCTGCATCAACATACCGGATCGCACACAAACACTGACACGCTCATTCGCGCGCACGGACAGACATGCGCGCGCACACACATAAACAAATACACTGGCTTTACTCCAGTATAGTTCAAGTTCGGAGTACAATTTCATGGAGATCATTTGGACTTGCTCAGGTATTTAAAATAGAGTTTTAGTATTTTTCCATTGCAATTTTTTAACACAAAGTTCTTATTATTATCTCCGTTAAAATAGCGCGATAATTTGCGGATTTAAATATTGACATTATGCACGATGGGCCTAACATGCCGTGTCTGCCTATTCTACTGGGATCAGTCTTTGTACTAACCAGGCCTTCATTAGTACCAGTCTGTATATGCATACTTGTGTTGCCATGAAATCAAACACAGAGAATGCGACAGCAGTAATACAAAAAAAAAAAAAATCCCCCTCCATCGTCATATTTCAAAAGTTTCAATATTGAAGTTTCCGAACTGGCAACACTAATAAGAGAATGAGAAACAAACGCAGTGACCTAAATTGCCATCAAACGGCGCGTTGCAGTCACTCATGAGGGCAAAAATCAAAGCCCGCCTTTTGTCATAAAACTACAATTTACCTAAGAAGCCTGTAATTGTCCACCGCTCCGTTAAATCACCCGGCGACGTGCGCCGATGTGACATTCTGTAAATTTGTCAGTGACGCACATATTATCTCTCGGCTCCTAATGAACAGCGGGCGCTGCAACGAGTTAATAATCGAGCCTCTTACTTCCTATTATTGAATAATCACCTTCAGTTTACTCACCACATACGAGGTGAATGTGGCAGCTGCCGCCGCGTCCGCGCTGTACGGTAAGTGGGAGTTGTAGCCCGGCGAGGCGCCGGTGAACGCAGTAGATCCGGCATAGGGCGCAAAAGCAGATCCCGAAGAGGATCTCCCAAGTTCCTCGGTTCTGGGTCCCGATATGACGCTGGTGCTGTACGCAGGGCACGAATACAGGGCTAAAGAAGCGGACGGCTGGTACAAGTAGCCCTGAGGATACGCCATGCTGGAGCCCGGAGATTATAAGCCACTTAACTTGCTCACTTTCCCCCCTTTCTGTTCTCATGCGCTGCTGTCGGAGCGCATAGAGCCGTGTGTCTGCAGACCCGCCGTCTGTCCCTCCTTCTAATGACAACGGAGGAGCTAAAAAAGTAAAAGTGATGAAAGTACAAAGAGGTGGATGGATTATTCTGGTCGCTGCCAGCAAGCGGTTGTTTTGTCGGCTGTTTTTGCTTTGCTTGCTGCTCCCTTATCTGAGTTGCGCCTTCGCTCTCATGCCCGTGCGCAGAAGTTTTTTTTACCCGTCGGACGGGGGCTTTGCCTGGGAAAATGTCCTGCCAAGATGCTAAGTTGGAAATTGAGGATCCTGACGCCTACTACGCTGCACACCACGCTCCTCCTCTCGGGGTGTAGTCACCGAAGGGAAGGCGAGCTTATGCTGCACCACAGCCCTGCCCAAATCCATGCTCTCTCTCCCCCTCTCTCTCTTTCTCCCTCTCTCTCTCTCGCTCTCTCTCTCTCCCTCGCCCTCTCTCTCTCTCACGTTAAACTAACAATCCGGCTCATTCTCTATTTCTCTATTTTTTTCCTCTTTAACAAGGCTCGTTGCAGTAAGTCTCAAGTGCGCCTGGCTGCCCCCCTTTGGATGGCGACATCATGCGAGTCTGTCAGCTCCCAACTTTCTTCTGTTTTTTTTTTTTTTTTTCTTCCTCCACTTTCACACTTGATCAATAACAAATCGGCTGTTTGAGTGCCAGGATTGTGGGCTCGCAAGATATCGACAGGAATTGAAATTTTTTGTTACTCTCTCGTTGATATAATATATGTGCGTCTTAAATCATCAGACTTGAGACTTCGTGTTGCGCCCCAAAAATCCGCAAAGGGGGTTTCTTTTTTTTTTTCTCAACTGGATTATTGTGCAAGGCGGTTTTCGTTTGCATCGGTAAGATATGTGACAACTGAAAAAGTGAAAGTAAAACCGGCGCAAACAGTTATCGAGTCGAGTCGCTGTTGTGTATGTAAAGGAACTTTTTCCTCGTCCAGATTTGCATGCTGCAATTGTAGAAGTCTGTTTTTTTTTTACATGCGTCACCACTTGTTTTGGCAAAGATAATGTTTAACTGACGCAGACTGCCAGTCATTCACCGTTAAACCAGGGAACACTGGAGTGTCCAGTAAACCAACCAGTGGATGCAGCAGATCATTAGATGACTGCGGTCCAAATACCAGATATCTTAAATGACACTTCAGTTTTATTTTTTAAATGCAAAAGAAACCTGCCTGCTGAAACTTTTTAATTTGATGCTTGATAAATTATTTTATATTATTCGTATAATTATCATAAGGAATAAAAGTGCCTGATTAGGTTGCGAATGTGGCCCAGAAAAAAAAAAAGTAGGGTATTATACATCTTTTTTTTCAGGCATATAAAATCCATTTTCATTGTGCTGATTGACTTTCCAGTTCAAGTCTCAGATAAGCCGAAAGGGATCGCTGTAGGCGCTGCTAAAGAGTGTGTGCACACACTGTCACGTGTGTTTTACGCTCTGAAAACCTCTTGAGAGCAGAGAATGATGACGCGGGTACAGTGGGAGCCGTCGCAGACCCAGAAAGAGAGAGAGAGAGGGGAGAGAGAGAGAGAGCTACAATATAGTCTAATCAGATGACAGTGATATGATGAGACCTAGTTTCACAGCCTCCCGTAGTGTTTAGACAAGCAACTAATTACTGGAACTTTACTTGTAACAGCAGCTGCAACAGGGATCCGCTGGTGCCGACAATTGTCATCTGCACTTATGTTTTTAAGCTGGGGAAAATAAGCCTAATGGTGCCTGATTGTTCTCTCAAGATTGCAATTGTTCTCTCGGTATATAAAAGAAACCCTCTTAGAATATATTTGCGCTTTTCCTGCTGTGCGCAGCAGTTTTTCTTTTTTTTTTTTATTTCTTTACTGCATGAAATATATACAGGAGACAGCCTGGGATGAAGGGTCCGTGTCATGTGTCCTCCTTAATGCGTTTTGGTTCAGGGTTTCTCTCTGAAGTAGCAGGAGGACCCATAATTCGAGATCATGGAGCCAATAATAGGTTATGGCAACTGCTCAGCTCCGCACTGATAAAGGAGGAAGTGTAGGTGAGTATAGTTTTGCTCATTTGCCTTTTTTTTTTTTATTTATGTGGAACGGCGCATCTGTGCGTAATAAAGTATCCTCACGCAGGATGCTGATACAAATCTCCGGCTACGTGGCGGTCTGACAGCTTATAACTGTTTTTATTTCTCCCCGGGAGAACGCGCTCGGTTTTTTATTTATTTTTTTTTTTTGACGCATGAAAAAACGGCTTAACGTGGCAAAGAAGAAGTGAATGAAAGATGATGCATGCCACTTAAAAATGCCTGAGGGAGCAAGTGTAATCTAAATTGGATATAGAGGCTATTATTACACAGCATTATTCGTTGTGGCGGACTAATTGCGTCGCTGGGCGAGTTAAACAGTCAGTGAAATGTCGAGTGGCGGACAGGTTCTCTGGAGCGCGCAAGGTCAGCTGCGCTGCTCCCGAGCCTGTAGTGGGGTGCAGGAAAAATGCTTGAAGTATTCATGGGATTTTTTTTTTTTTTAACCATTCTAAATCTGTGTCCTAAACCGATTAGTTGACACCAATTTTTCTTTGATGTATTAGCTGAGGGCTTTTGCCACTTGGAAGCCAATTGAAATTCAAAACAGTTTTCGCTCTGAATGCTTTGGGGAGATCTGCAGCAAATAATGGATGTAATTTATTTTTGACCTTGCATTTTTTTTCCCCCTCTCTCTTTTCCGAAGAGGTGGTTATTAAATGATTAAACATATGTGCATTGCTACTTGACTAAACAACTGGCACCTTCCACAGTGATGATTGGCTATTATATTAGGCCTATACAGTAATTAATAACTGTAGCTGTAATTTGAATTTGATAGCTTTGAGAAGACTGCACTTTTTTTTTTGTATTCATGATGTCACCGTGAAGTGTTTTTTGAAATGTATTAAAATAAGTGACGCCTGTCTTTGTTTTTATTTTGTTCAGATCCATGTTGAAGGAATTGTCACCAGTCAGTACCCCCCCCCCCCACATCAACACAGACACACTAATAAAACTTAACTGTCATGCCAGTTAATTCATTATTTTACTTGTATTGAATATGCAAATAATCCTCATGTCTGAAAAGTATGTTTTGTAAATTATATTATAGTTACAGTTTTGTGATTGTTTACGGAGATTTTTTTTTTTTTAATATTTCATCTGATAAATAAAACATGCTCATATCAGCTGACACCACCCAGATTTGAAGGATGCATGTGACTAATAATCGCCTAATTTACATGAAGTATAATGAGCCAACGTGGCTTTCAGAAAAGAAAATGTATTTTCCGATTTATTCTCTGCTCTGGGGATGTCTTTTTTTTTTTTTTTTTCTTTTATTGACCTGAATGAAGATGTATGGAGCGAGAGTGTGTGTGTTCAGTTTACTGCTGATGGGGCCTGTCTCCCCCCCACCGCCGCCACTTCCTCATCATGAGCCCCGCCAGGCTGAATGGCAGGGCTCTGGATTGGCTAAGTGATGAAATGATGACCCTATTATGAGAAGCGATTCCAAAATGAGAGGTATCAGACAAAGATTGCACCCTTCTCTCACTGCCACGCCGTCCCCGCTGCTCCACACTGCCAGATGCCCAGATGATGATTGATTCGCTCGAGACGGATCACAGGAAGCACCCATTGATTTTGCAGTGTTTTATCAAAAATATGTATTTACAGTTGTATCCATAGGGCGCATGCACACTTACCCCACATCCCCTTTTTTCCGAACGGGGGAGGGTATCAAGGAGATAATCCTGCTTGCTCCATGACAAGACAAATGACCTGTAATATTATTTCAGAAAAGAGTCAATAGGCTCAGTGACTAAACGAATATTGATTGGATATAATGAAGCCTGAGTGTGAATCTGAGCTCTTCCAGGGCCCCCGCTGCTGACTCCGCTGTCAGCATCTATACAGGGATGCCAGACGTAGTGTTTTATACACAATGCAGATCTGCGACTACTCCTCATACTCCCCTATTCCCCTCTCCGATGTGATCCGAGGCCTCGCGAGACCCTTACTAACCAGACCCGCGGCCAAATTTCATGTTTGTTTCAAAAAAAAGGTGCTATAGGTGCCATATGGCAATCATCTAAATCCCATTCTACTTAAACATTCTTGAGGCATGTAGGAGGGACTCCTGCAATGCCTTCATGAAGGTAAAGTGATACAAGGAACAAATCAAATGACTAGCAGAATGCTAAAACCAGTGTGGGAGCTGTGCCCCAGATATTTGCACTGACTTAATCCAATTGAAATAATATGAGTGAGTTGCGAGGGCTCCCAGGTCTGTTGCTTGCTTATGTATGTGATGCATAATAGAAGTTGACGAGGTTGGTGATAGATCACAGCCCAGGTAATGTAAACACATTAATCCCTCAGGGTTCATGTGCATGTTTCTTTTTCTGTTCTCTCTCTCTCTCTCTCTCTCTCTGAGCGATCATCCCATCAGCCCTGGTGTCCACCCACAGAGCCTGACGACAAACCCTGTTCACTG
>CAAKHC010015284.1:40654-54674 GCA_901007825.1 Macroramphosus scolopax
CTCCCTCCCATCCCTCCATGCTCATCATCTTCCCTAAATGCGTTAGTGGAGCACAAACCAGAAGCAGCCTTAATCTGTCAACATGCCCTTTAATTGGAGGGAGAAAACAACACGTGCTTCTGGTTGTGCCACTCCTAAGTGCACATGCCAAAGAAATACAGAGTTCACGGAAGAAGTGATCCCAGGAGAGCGGGGCATAATTAAAAGTATCTTTTAATAGGCTTGTAATGCTGAGCCTGAGTCTTGTTGCCTTAAGTAGAGGGCGAACTCTGTGGCTGGACACAGACATGTGATGGGCCTCTGCTGAGGGAGCCTGTAAACGATACGCTGCCTCGCCATCATCAGACATGCAGTCTCTGCCTCAGTCGCCGCACTCGCGGACACCTCTGCTCACCCGTTCTTTTGTTCCTCAAATGACTCTCCTCCACGCCATCACCTCTCTTCCCCCCCTCCCTAGCCACTTTGGCAAGTTGTGTTTTACCTCCTACTCACAACACCAGCGGGGAGTGAGAAATGGGACTAAGGGGTTGATTTGGGGCCTGCTACACTGTAATCAAATGAGACTGCTTAGGGGAGAAGAGGAGGAGGAGGTGGAGTATTATGTTCTGTCGTGCATTCCACTGCAGCATTGTTGCTTTTTTTTTGTTTTCGTCAGGGCGGACTTTGATGCTGTATCCCCTTACCTTTGTAGTCCCGGCAGCCATGTTTCATAAACACAGAATGGGAAACATCCTCAGCATTAGAAATTTAGATCGCTGCTTTCCTCCTGCCACTCTGCATTCCGCACGTGCCCGGTCTCATTCTCCATCTCCCAGCGCTGAGGTATTAAGTTTCCTTTCCCATGCCTCTGATACATTTAAACATCTTACAATCAGCGCCTTTTTATTCGCTGTGTCATATATAATCGGCGGTGGCAACAATGCCAACCTGGCTTTATGTTCCGTCCTCCCTCGTGCTGCTGAAATATTCCTTTGTCAAGTTTTGTTTCAGGATAAGAGCACACGCAAAAACAAAAAGCTTACTTGCATAAAAAGGAGAGGGAGCCAGGTGTTCAATTTTGAGATTGCACTCATGATAGAAAGAGAGTATCTTTAGCATCGAGCTAACTGTTCTATAGTATACTCAATGCTTTGCATTATCACGCAGGGAATAAGCAGCCTTTGTAGTTAACTGAACATCTCAATGGGACGCAGTGTAATGTTATTCAAAAATCTATTTTAACTCATTAAAACTCAAATGTGTGGAGCTCCGCTTCCCAAATTGTGTTGTCTTATTTCAGTCTGTGTGATGCACTGTAATCTCAGCAGGCTCGTTTTGCATGAACGTCAAGCATTGATGAGAATTGTGGAAAAATAATAACTCCAATAACCCCAATAAAAATGTTAGTGAAGGTGCAGATTTTACACTTCCACTCTGCACTATGTCGAGCCCCAGGTCTTCCTCCTCCTCCTCGAAAGGAGTATCCGCTTTGTCCAACATCTGACACACTGCCCTGCAGAGATGCTCCCCCTAATGCCTGACACCTGGTGCAGATTTGGAGGGGATTGCACTACAGGTACTGTCTTACCTCTTGCTCAATCCCAGAAAGTCCCTGGGGTGTTTCCTTTCCTGTCCACGGCTATGTTTGTTTCTACTCTCCTTTGCCACCCAAATCTTCAGTCTTTGTCAACGTCTGTCCCTGTTTTGGGATTAAATTGCGAACGTGTTGACACCTGTCATCCCTTTGATAGATGATATTCTGAAGTGTTTTAGGCCCCAAATGATGCCGGTTGGTTTTATAAACAGTTAAATATCCGTTTGTTAAGGGCTCAAAAGAAGTTCTGTCTTGTTTGAATCAGTTAACATACTGTATAGATGACAGATATTTCAACGTGATCTGCTTTCACACAATAAACAAAGCTGTTAACTCTGCCAGAATAAGATTTGATATCACGGAAAACTTGAATTTTCTAACCCCACAAGTCGTCTGTGATATCAATCTCTGGCTCTTTGCACACACCCTCTGTTATCAGCCCCATCTTATCCGGGAGTGTTGCTGCTCACCTGAAAGCTCACACACAACATAAACACAAAGAACACCAAAGCCTGACATCCTGGCCCACAACACCTGTGATGTGCAACGCACCACGATGTCACCTGACCCGGGCGTGGAGAGGATTGTTCATGCCAAGTGACATCATTAGATCCAGGAAGTGCTAAACAGGCTTGCTATTGGATTAGGCCATATTAGCATGAGGGCTTTTGTTTTGTATGAATTCAAGCAGGCCCCCCACATAGCATTAGCTTCTGGCTGGGGCCATCATTTTGCAAGAAGTCTCTAAAAACCTCCTGACAATAGCACGGCCGTTGCTAAAAATATAAGAAAATGGTAATATATGTCTTATATTGATGCAGTAATTGATGTTTGGGGCACTCATCGTCATCCTTACGTGCAGCAGTGAATACAGATTTTGATGCTGCCTCATACTTGTCTTTGAGTATTTGTCAGATGGGCTGTCATCAATAACGTGTCCGTGTTTGTACATCAACAGCAGCAGCACTGGCTTGATAGATGCTAGCTAGCAAGCGAGCTAGCTGCCAAAATTTCAGCAACATAACAGCTTGGTGGCGCAGACGGTAACCACGGCAACGCTAACAGTTTATGTGATGAATGATGGTCGAAACACGGGCTTGACAAATGAGACTGTGATATGTTATATATTATTATACCTTTTAATTTCTCATATTTTTTATTTATTCAAGTGATTGTTTTTAGCATTTTGCATCATATTTAAATCCAATTTGCTGAGGCCCCCCTTCGAAAACCAGGGCCCTCCACAAGACATTGCACAAAAATACAATCATCTTTCCAGGAGATCATAGTGAAATATATTTGGAGCATCAGTGAAACCCATAAGCAAGTGCACACAACGCCGAGCTTCATGGGCACCACTGTTTATGTTGACACATGCATCTCCCTCCGTGATGCAAATGCAATCTAGACATTAGGTGAAGTGAACGCAAGCGTGGCCCATAAAGGCTGTGAGCCCCCAAACATTTTGAACAGACAACTATCACTAATCACTCCCAGAGCAGTGCGGCGTGTAATTACTCTGCCAAACGTTTGCCTTTTCACAGCTTAGCACTGGGAGCCCTGACCCTGCGCTTCCCTGTCTTTCCTCACCAGCCTACATGTGGAAGGGAAGGGAAGGGGAGCCCCCCCACCCTCCCCTTCTCCTCTGTACCGAGGGGGTAGGCAAGCTGAGCTCCCTCTCAATATTTAGAGAAAGAGTGAAGGAGGCAAAAGAGAGGGAGAAAGACAGGGAGGGAGAGGACTGAGGTTGGTGCTTCCGGCTTTGTGGGAGCCCATTTAAACGTGCTTTGAAACCCTAGCCATCCGGAGATCAGAAATAGCCTTATTGACTGCATGGGCCCAGAAGTGACTGAGCACACAGGGTTCTTAAGAGTTCACCCTTCCTCACTCGCTCAGGACAGAAGTGGGGGGGCTCTGCACGCTCGGGCCATCGACAAAGCATGTGGTCATTAATTTTACATCAGGCCAAAAATAATATTGCTTTGTCTTTTCTCTGGTGTCACAAGGTTGTGCTGTTGTATAATTCCTTTGTGCTGTTTTGCCAAGTGCAGGACATCTCGTTCCCCTTTCCCCTTCCACCTTATTTACTGATGTTAGCGATGTGGCTGTCAGTCTGCGGTGTGATCTCCGCGCGAATGCTGATAAGTTGACACAATGCAAATACGGAGCGTGCGAGGGATCCGCCCTGGCAAGCAGGTATAGGGTGTGCAGGCCCCGGGATCCCGTAATGACTATTAGCTGGATTTCACAGCCTCCTTCTGATCTCCTGCTATGACAGGATCCTAAGAAGATGGGTGTGCCAGCACCCCTCCTCATAATGTGCACACACAAACACAGGGGATAGCATGCGTTTTATATAAAGTTTATGCTACATAATCAGAATTTTTTTTGTCCTTTAGAACTGACCATACTTATAATGTGATTGGACGTGCTTCCCTTATTTCTTCCTCCGATTAAGATATAAATAAATGAAAGGAAGGGTGTTTTCATATTCATAAACTGGCCCAGTGGCACAACGGAAATTGACATTTATAGCAGAAATGATAATTTCAGCGTATTATAATAATAATATCTCCTTATCTTAATTTCTCAAGTAGTCATCTTCACCATATTGTAGCGCCGTTCTCCACTGTTGTACAAGTTCATTTAGATTCGCGGTAGCTTAAAGAGCTCTCTTGGTTGCCGCATGATCTTGTAAGGGCTTTTCTGAGAGCCCCGTTTTATCACTGATATAGTAATTTCACTTCATCAGTCAGTTGTGACTAAAAATACATCAGGGATTAGCGTCATGGCCAGACTATCTCACACGGCCTTGATAACATAATGGGGGCTGGTTGCTCGTGGTTACAGTCATCTGATATGTAGGTTCATAACATTAAAAGCTACACATACAATACTACAGGGCAGAGTGTGATCTGTCTAAACTCTAATGCAAATGATGTGTCTTCCCTTTTAATTCCTTTGTAGGAGCATTTTGCAAAGATGAAAACAGCGGCCCACCCCCCACTCCTTCCCCCCTTTCCCTTTTCTACTCTGCACAAATTAGCTATGGTCCTGGAGGGCAAAATGACAAGAGGTTACTGGAAGACTATGTGTTTAATTAATTGAAAAATGCTTAAATTGCTTTTACAGTTGTTATGTGGAGTGAAAAAAAGGAATCTGTGTTGCCAGTACTCAACCATAATTAGCACCCACGGGAATTAAATATTTAGCATTAGCTATGTTGCAGCACTTAGGACACAAATTTCTATTTTAACTATGAAAGCGAGCCTGTCTTAAGTGCATGAGTCTGTGTGGACAGCTGTGCAAAGGGGAGCAGCACAGGATATTTCAGCAAGACACCCCAGTGGCATTCCGGGTCCTTCCACATCACATGTGTAAGAGATATGGCAGTTGTATTCCCAGGGGTTAGGCATTACTCAGAGTATTTAGTTTTCTAATTAGGCTGAGGGCCTTCGTCCATGCCTGCCACCACCAATGGGAGCCAATGGGAATTTCCTCTCTTATGTGTCAACCGAGACACAAAGGGGGAGAAAAAGAGAAATGGAAGGAGCAAGACAAAAAGGAAAGCATGTGTGAAAATGAGAGAGAAATACACACATGGTTGGGGGGAGAAATAAAAGACCTGGGGAAAACGGCTTTTGTTTATACCAACTTTAATTACACATCGCCTTTAATGACTCCACTGGAGTGTTTGAGGCTGGAGCGAGAGGCTGTGGAGCCTTAATGATTTGAGGCAGTGGATGTCAGCCGAAGCCGTTTGGAGACTTAAAAAACCCTTTTCTAACATCCTCCCCTTTGGTTTTGGTCCTAGAGGCGACAGTGCAGTCGGGGTTCATGCGAAGCCGCACCAGACCAGACCCGGGGACAACTTGGACGTCGGCCTCTTTCCCAGAGAGGCCGGGCCATTTGGAGGCATCAGCAGCTGACCGCAGCAACTGTTGGATTTGTCAGTATGCATCAGGTTACCCACTAATGAGAAGTAATAAGGGTTATCCCAACTTTGTAAGACTCTGATCTTTATGCACGGTGGGATTTAGACACAGAATCGGGGAAGGTATGCTAAGATGGGAAAAGGAATTCGACCCTGATTTTCTGTATGTATATAGAGGAAAGTTGAGAGAAGGAAACTTTGGAGGTAATTAAAAGCTCTAACTTCGGAGCTCTGACGAGGGTTTTCGGAGTGTAACATATTGTAGGCTCAACTGAAATGGATATCTTGGATTAGACACCCGAGGGGGAGGGACACGAGAGATTACCACCAGACTGAGGGGTTGTCCAACATCAAATTGGCCAAACGGGGGCTCCTGTCAGAAAACAAACCATAAAGGGCCGGCGCACCCGAGCTTGGATGTAGCTCAGCAGTCCAGTCGTCCTGTTGGCGTTGGATGTTTCTGCAAACCACAGATACGACACAGGATAGGCTATATATCAACGTTATCGAGTCCAGTCGAATCCCGTTGTTGACTGTGGCGGAACAACTAACCACACCTTAACGTCGTGTTAACACACTGTATCTGTGGTTTTTGCAGAAACATAAAAATGCCAAAGTTTTGCAGCTCGGTGAAACACAGATTCACACTGGAGTCCAGAGACACTCACCCACCATACAGAATTCAATCTCTGGATCATGTTCAGTTAACATAACAGAACACGTCGCCCCCTTTTGAAAGAGCAATGTTATTTATTTCGACACACCATTCCCTCGAATGAAACCACCTCAGCGTCGTCGCAGAGTGTTTAAGACCCCTTGTTCTGTAAAACATTCTCGGGATTATTCAAAGCTCCGAGAATTAGGACGGAAAAAAAAATCCATGCGTAAAATTACCGTCCATTCAACTTCAGGCAATATTTTCCTCTAGAGGCAAATATGTTAATTGGTCTTCCTAAAGTAGCTCAATCCTTAAGTTTATTTAATTTCCCCCAAAAGCCCGAGCGGTGCTGAATTCAGAGGCAATAAAGGTGTGAAGCTCATTCATACAAGCAGGATGGCCATCGAGGGAAAATACTACAGATGGGAAGAAATGAGCAAAGAGTTTCTGAAGAGGAGGAACAGCTCGTATTTATACTAGAAACCAATGTTTTATGATGTGGTAAAAGAAAGAATCTATATTTATTTAGCTGTAAGCCAAGTAATCATTTGCTTCATTTCTCTTCAGTCATCATCTTCCTGACTGTCATGTCATGGGATTGCTTGTGTGTGTGTGTGTGTGTGTCTTCCTCAAGGACTGTGTGCAGCTTCAGCTGGTCAAAAGACATGCTGGCACCGTCCCAACGTAGATGCATCGCCCACGCACGCTGCCCTCGCCAGCTCCCAGAACCCTTTGTGGTGAACCACTGACCGTGCTGCTCTGTATTTTCCCTCCAGCCCTGCAAATATTGTGTCAGGAAAAAGATTATTGAAAGCCCATAAAAGAAGAGGCAGAATGTTGTTGCCTCTCTGCTTTAGAAGAACAATACAAGTGCTAAACCAACAGTTTGATGGTTTTGCTCGCCATTTATTTTTCTTTTGTGTCGCCGCTCAGTTTGCATCAAACGAGATACAACTGGAACATGAGGCGGACGACAATAGCTTTCGCCCGCTTATAATGCCGCTTCATTTTTCTTTTACGTCTGAAAAACCTTTGCCACGAGATTGGTAACATCGTACTGTGTCTCTTTAAAAAAAAAAGACTCCTTCTAACAGCGTTTCCTTCCTGCTCCGTTGATTCATTCGCAGCTTCACCCAGTTTACCAGATGTTGGTGAAGCTGTTGCTCACATGGCCCTAAATGTGGCCTGAGTGGGTGATTCTCAGACACATGAGAGAAGCTATATTTACAGAATTAATGACACACTCCATCCGCCACACAACAGCTGCCTGCTACACTTAGCTGATTGAGACTGCAGGCCTGCTTCCATTTGCAGAGCGCAGTGATTGAACAGTTGGGGGCAGCTTTATGTGTCTTTTTCTGCTCTCCCGACGCTCTGAATCAACACTGACGCTCGCATGCAAAAAGCAAAAACACTTGTTCAGACAGATTGACTGTGTCGGCGCTGCGTGTGAGTAGTCCGTTCCCTTTGTTCTCATTTTTTTTTTTTTTTATTTCTAATTTTCTCATCCACCTGTTCGCTTTTCCGGATGTTTCGCAGAGACACGGCGAGGTTTTCGACTCGACGGCGGTGCCGTTAGATGAGAGAACGAAGGAGCGATTCAAGTCTGTGTATATACGGCACTGTAAATTCTGTGTTTATGTTCACTGCAGGCATAATTCACGCTGTGTGTTCAAGGGCTTCAGGCTACGCAGACACACGGCTGGCAAAACTATTTCTCCCCGTCGTGAGAACAAGAGATATAAAATCCAAGTAGATGCTATACAGAATGTTTACATTTTCATGTCATGGCTACTTTTTTTTTTTTTTTTTGGTTTCACACTTCCTACATTGTGTTTGATGCGAGTGGAATCCAGATGTCAGTAACTTACACAAAGCCAGACATAAGCAGGATATCATAACGTATAATAGGAATAATGGCCTTTTGATTTTTGGATTTCCTATTGGAACACCTGTCACTTTTTGGCAAGGGCACACCCCAGCACCAGGTCTCCCTTCGCGGAGCTGGGGGAGGAGTGAGTGTGTGTGTGCGAGTGGAAGATGAAACAGCCGCCGAGGAGGCAGTGATCACACAGACAGACGGGGTGAGTGACAGACAATACCTGCTGTAAAATTCCCTCACATCTCCCCTGATCTGTATTCATAGATCTTGCCTCTGCTACGCGCCGCAAACTGTAGCCCACACCAACGGGCTCTTTTGGCAACACCGCCCTGCTCACTTTTCCACTCTTCGCAACTCGCTACAACAGACCCGCTTTCTCTCTCCTTCCCAAAATATTTGCTGTCTTTTGTTCTTTGTCTAAATGATGCCTCAGATCACGAGGTGAAAGGAGCTCTGTGGCGAATATGGACTTCACCCAAAGCTAATTCTGCTGCCTTCAAATGTAGCGCTCATCGACTTTAATACCTCGGAGATAACGAACATAGAGATTTTTTTTTTTGGGGGGGTGTAAAGAGTCTGCTGAGCAATGAAAACCCTTATATTGAATATCTCTTTCACCTGCATGCTCCACACATAAGCAGCTGTGTGATAATTCTTGTTTTTATGCCCCCCTCTTACAACCCGCCCTCCCTTGATGACTGACTCCAGGCCTAAAACTTCCTGAAACCTAAGCTAGGGTACAAGAGAAAACACACACACTCCGAGGACACCACAACACAGAGGCTGCTCAAACCGGATTAGGTTTGTTGTGGCAGATCTGGGTTTCAGGTTTGACTTGAGTAATGTGTCGTTTAATTTCTTCGGGAATTGTTTTGACAAAACAAGTTAGCGTAAAAGTCGGAAAAACGTCTGAAACACACACGAAAAAAAAGGGTGTGTGTGTGTGTAGTGTGTATGTTTTGTGTTTTTTTTTTTTGCCACGTTCATGTGAAACATATGTCAGTCATCAGCGAAGTGTTACAGCGAATGTGACATCAGAACCCTGGAGGGCTTGCACTGTGAGAGAGGCTTTTTGATATGATTCCTGAGAACAGAGAGTTTAGCGGAAAGAAAGGAGTTGCTTGTTGTTTGGAGGAAGAAAAAAAAATGTTTCTATACAAACAGTTTTGAGATGAACTGGGAGGCGTTCTGCCGTGCTTCTCTCATTGAATCGTTATCATCGTAGCTGTCAGCGGAAGGTAAATGCCGTGATTTGTGTTGCTAAATTACACTTTTAGTGTGACAGGGGTAATTATTACCGCACGCAGGATAAAGCGACGTTTGTCAGCCGCGATTATAATTACAATCATTCTGTAATACTGAAACTGAAGAGTGTTGCGTTTGATTGACCTGCGTGTTGAAACCAATTTACCGGATTGCTTTGCGTTTTTTTCTACCACCTCATTTGTTGTCCTAGCTGGTGCACACAAACACACGAGCAGTTACAGTTACAGGAACTTTAAGATGCAGCCTGTTCTCTGACCGCAAGTGGTCAGTCAGGACAAAGCTGCAGATTGGCCGTAGTCCACCGAGCTGATCTTTATCCTGGCTTGTCTCAGGCCGGAGGTGATGATGCCCACAGCAGCCAGAGATTGATGGGGGGGTGGGCCAACACAAGCGGCGAGAATGAGCTCTGGCCTTTGAAGTCGTCCACATGGAGGGAAATTGATATATCAGTTTAAGCCCTGGACCCTATTAAAGGAGCCCCTGTCAGGTTAATGTGATAGCCTCTACGCTACCCCCGGACCCATTCAGGTCAGCCTTAATTCCTGCCCCTGCTCTCTCGCAATCACATTTTAGTTTCCCATCAGCAATGCCGTTCCCATCACAGGGAGTATATCACACAGTCAAACATTGGGCCATCTCTCTCCCAGAATGATTTAAACATCCAGCCAGGACGTTAATCACCAGCCTGAGATTCCCATGGTTATTTGTACAGGTTGGGTAGTCTTTAAAGGGATGTCTGAAGACGTCCTCCCCTAGACGGCTCTCTTGCTTACCCTTTTTTTTTCTTCCCACCGGACTCTCCGTCTTGGCTCGCCTTCCTTCAAGCCCGGCCTGACTGTGTTACCAGTCGCTTGTCTCCCATCGTCAAACAGCAGAGCGGGGACCCCTGGTCCGCTAAAGTGAGCCCCTGTGATCATCCATTTTTAATCGCATGCAGAAATACACTTACATTAAAAATGCAGAGCGGTGTCTTTAATTCAGACGCCTCGTATTTATTATTAAACCATTGTCTTGGAGGTCAGCTCACACGGAATCTGTCCATCAGATTCAGGTTGTCGGATGAACCCCGGTAGGCGAGATCACCGTCATATATTAAGCATGTCTGTTATTCACTTTGATTTCCCGCCTCTGTCATAAGTCATCAGGCCAACCTGGACCGCGGCATCAGGGAGAGAAACGTCGTACCGGCAGAATTAAACATGAGGACGACTAATGGAAAACATTTATGTTTCAAAGGGACAGCTGACAGTGGTCAGAGTTGCAGGGGATTAGGAATTCACTTGATGTTAACCAACGCGCGCTAGTTCACATCGAGTTGAGAACTTTAAGCGGTCAATAAAGTTTGTGGAACAGCAAACGCAAGTTCTCACAGCACATGTGGCCGTCGTTGCGTGACGAGGACATCACGGCTTTGCATGTCAAGTATTCTTCTCTTTGCTGCAAACATTTTTCTAATGAATACGAATGTGTTGCAGGTTATTATGCAGCCTGTTTACACCTAGCAAAACTTACCATGTTGTATATATAGATACATATACTATAGTACATTTAAAAAAACAATGATATTTACATAAACATCAATTCAAAGATACAAATGCAAATTCACATTCCTACTACTGAGCTGAGATTGTGTGTGCACTGTAACAAACTCATGACTCTAATCCCAGTGCATCATGGGAGGCAGATGTGCTAGCAAGGTGGCTAAAAACCTCTTGAGTTTCGGTGAGTGAGGTTTACTTACTGCACATTACTTACCTTTTTCTGTGAGTTGGTTCATAAAATAGTTCTATTACGTTGGCTCAAATATACTTCACCATTAGCAAAAAAGTGCAGCTGCAATTTAACATTATGATGCAGTTCAACAGCTCTGCATTGATAGTTACACCTTTGGTGGAGCTCGTAATGTCCCTGTACTAATATAAACACGAGTGAACATGTGTAAACTGCAGCTCAATCAAAGAAAGAAGTTTAGATATACCAAAGCTTTTTAATTTCTGTACATTTACTTGCTGTTCAAGCGACACTCTATCCTTTGGTACCGCATGTTTTCTTTGGCCTCCTCTTTTTTTTAAATCTTTGCACATCATCCTGTATTCCGAGCCTCCACGTACGAAAGAAAAAAGGAGACAACTCTCAAACAAATTTGTTTATAGCAACGTCTGTTTCAGATCTACGGACCCATGCATATTTTATCTCGTCTGTGTCGAGAGTGTTGAGATTAATCCCATGTTGTTCCTATTATTGGCCTCTCCTGAGACATTATGATGTGAATGACTGTCTGAGCGCCATCAGATCCATCAATTGGATTCAAAGAAATGCTATCCATTACTCCCTCCAACCTAGCAGATGTTCAGGGTTTTTTTTTTTTTGTACGTGGAATTCCTTTATTATGTTAATACCACTGTTTTGTCACACGCACCATTTCCATTTGAGTGGTGAAGAAAAATCATCAGATGGATTTGGCTCCCCTCAATACGAGATGTTGACATTCAATGTGATGAGAAACATAAAAAAAAAAAAACACATTTTCAATGGCAAGTGGCATATGACAATCACAACAAGAAGGCCCTTTGAATGAACAGGAGATCACAATATGATTGTGGCACCCTGTTGTGTTCTTGAACACGGCGCCCTTGTATAAATTTTGCATTGATTACGTTGATTTGAAAACGTACGGGCAACAATGGCTGCCTCCCCGGCGCTTGGCGAGACTTTAACTTGTTATAAAAGCTGGCAACGAACGTCCAACCATATGGACGGAGTTGTTGTGCAACATTTTAAATTAAATGACACACACACACGCGTGCATATGTTCCTAAACACACACTGTCTTGTGCGTGCACATCCAACTAGGGTGTGGCAGGGAGTGTGTGCGTGTGCAAAAGCTATGAACTTATTTTTTCCTCCACTTCTTCTCGAGAGCTCTAAATGTGATAGTAAATGTAATCACCCAACAAATGAGATTTTAATAAGGATACACATGCACAATGTGTGTTTCTGTTTATGCCCGACAGTGTGCATGTGTGTGCCCGCGTTAACATGTGTACGCACATGTAGTGTGTGTCTGGATGTCTGGATATCTGCAAGTGTGTGCGCGTGTTCGTCGCAGGCTCAGAGGCATAGCGTGGGTCTGCATGAGGGAGCGTGGTGGCAGAGCGCTCCTCTGATAGGCCGGATCCGGGGTGCATTGAAGCCTTTCGCATATATATGGAATTTTTGAATATCTAAACCATTATTTAGCATCCAAATCAGTTCTGCTTGTCTGACTGATGGACAATTTCAGTGTGACCCCGGTCTTTTTGCATGTGACCTATACTGTCGGGATTCTTGCATATTGTTTGGATGTTCACATTGACTCCTCTCCCGTTTTTTCTCTTTGATCCTTTTAGCATGCTCTTTGTGTCGGAATTCATGAAATATTCATGGCTGGACTGTGGCTTTTCCATATCTTTATGTACAATTATTGGCAGCCGTCCTGTTATGTCGAGCCATCTTAATAGTAGGTATTGGGCGCGGTTAAGTGTGACTTCAGATTTTTCTGACAGTTTAGCTGGTCTGTGTCATGAATTGATAAGGTGGGGCATTATATTTGCAGATTGTGCAGGGTGCTTTCCTTTTTAGCCCGCCATTAATATTGATAAAGGCAAATAGTGTGTCACACATGAGAGAATGAAGATCAGCTCAGGAATATGCATTATTATTATATTTTTTTTATCTATTACAAATATTAAAATATAAAAAAAAAATATTCAATATTTTTCTGAATTCCTGCTTTGGTTTCTCTAATAATCACCTTCATCATCACCTTAATACAGTCCGGATTTGAGGAGCGCTGGTCGTGTCGATAATGCTAACAGGGTTAATAGTGTGTTCCTCTCCATCATGACCAGTGTTATTGGCAGCAGGAGTAATTGGACAGAGGATGTCATTATCATGCCCCGTGTGCAGCCGAGGATTTGCAGGACCACAGAGGCCGGTGCTGTGGCCCCCTTTGCCAAACACACCGATGTCCTCGGGAATTTCACATGTAAATACTGTCTATTCTCCCCTGCATTTAATAAATGTTTCTGGAGGTTTATTAATGTGCAAATGGGTGAAAGCCCCCCCCCCCCCTCCCCTCCACCCCCCCCAGCGCCAGCACACAACGTGTGCACAGAGGCACAGAGCTGTTTAAGGAGAGAGATTCACAAATCAGCCGGTGTGGAGCTAAGCCTGTGGCTCTCTCCACCAGGGAACCACTAGAAGTATTTAATTCTCTCTTCCCCAACTCGCCCGCTCCCTGTATGTGCGGATGAGACCTCGTGTGCGCTTCTGCATGTGTGTGCACGAGAGTCCATTACCGGCCCAAGAGTGCTCCATGTTTACTCATTTGTACACCCTCCAATAAAGTTCTCCCGGCAGCCAGCGAACGGCGGCGGCGGCGGCGTGAGTGAAATTGGGGCAGAAGATGTGCGAGACATCCAGATACCGGTATCGTGCGAAGAGTTCCTGCACTCACAGGGGCATACAAATGGGCAAATCTAAGGATAAAGGCTCCCAGGATCCAGCTATATTCATATGAATGCAAATAGGATTAAAGTGCCAGCTTTAGAGGCTGATATACAATTCAGAGCTCTTACAGGAGTCTGGCTGCAGCCAGTACATCGTCCCTGCTCCTGGAAAATGAGGATATGTATATGAAGATCCCCCCCCCCCCCCCCCCCCCCC